>JAQJVL010002149.1:0-118261 GCA_035578905.1 Stictocephala bisonia
TTTATTGGCAAACTGGACTTCAGTTGCCTTCAGTATTGTGTTCTCTTCTAAGATGGTGGCTTGTGATTGGTTGTGCCCGAATGGCTGTGAAAAAAACCCTAGTATAATTCTGCTGACAAAGCAAACGTACAATTGAAAATATACCTACTACATTATTATAATTCTTTTTACTTCACTTAACAAATATAAGTGTTTACTATTTTCATGTGATATTTTTGGTTAGCTTATATGATAGTTGGTCAGGAAATAGTACTGTCGCGAGCTGCAACAATAGACGACCGGTTTAGCAAGGAGAGGGACAAAGGTGCTCCGCCCTCTGCCTTTGTGAGAGGGCGCCTCGAATATGATTGGTTCCCTCCTTACCCGGCCGCGCCTACCCTCCTGCCCCGTGAAGAATGTTCTCCATGTTTCTGGAAAGTCGCCTCCCCGCCATCGCTGGGCCTTTCTTCTAGTCACCGGAACCTTCGAGAAGGTGGGGTATCCCTATATAAGGGACTCGCCTGATCAGTGGGTCTAGTCTGGTTTTGGAGCAGTGAATTGAAAGTGTGACAGTAACCGTGACAGTGATCTATCGAGAAGATAGTGTGACAGTAACCGTGACAGTGCTCTATCGGGAAGTTAGTGTGACAGGACATTGAGAATTATTGTCGTATTGTTATTTGTAAGTAATAGTGTTAGGACATTGAGGACTTGTTATTAGATTATAGATTCCTCTTTGTTAAATCAGTAAGTGTAAAAAAATTGTTTAGAACTTAGCTATTACTTTATTTTATTGTAATTAGATATTGTTAATAAATAGTTAGTTTAAATCAGAAATCGCCATTCATTCAGTTATTTAAGAACCCTAGATACGTAACAGTACAATAGAAGAAATGGCATCAGCAATATTTTTAGACAAGAGAAGTTCTTCTGAGTTAGAAAGAATGGAACTGGCACATAAATACATAACCAAATCCCGTGGCCCTCCCAATCTCAACATCAAATAAACTTATGTACCCAATGCATAACCAAATCCCTTGCCCTTCCAATCTCAACATCAAATAAACTTATGAACCCAATGCATAACCAAACCCTGTGGCCCTCCCAATCTCAACATCAAATAAACTTATGTACCCAATGCATAACCAAATCCCTTGCCCTTCCAATCTCAACATCAAATAAACTTATGTACCCAATGCATAACCAAACCCTGTGGCCCTCCCAATCTCAGCATCAAATAAACTTATGTACCCAATACATAACCAAATCCCTTGCCCTTCCAATCTCAACATCAAATAAACTTATGAACCCAATGCATAACCAAACCCCGTGGCCCTCCCAATCTCAACATCAAATAAATTTATGTACCCAATGCATAACCAAACCCCGTGGCCCTCCCAATCTCAACATCAAATAAACTTATGTACCCAATGCATAACCAAACCCCGTGGCCCTCCCAATCTCAACATCAAATAAATTTATGTACCCAATGCATAACAAATCCTGTGGCCCTCCCAATCTCAACATCAAATAAATTTATGTACCCAATGCATAACCAAATCCCGTGGCCCTCCCAATCTCAACATCAGATAGACCTATGTGAGCAATGCATAACCAAACCCCGTGGCCCTCCCAATCTCAACATCAGATAGACCTATGTGAGCAATGCATAACCAAATCCCGTGGCCCTCCCAATCTCAACATCAGATAGACCTATGTACCCAATGCATAACCAAACCCCGTGGCCCTCCCAATCTCAACATCAGATAGACCTATGTACCCAATGCATAACCTAATCCTGTGGCCCTCCCAATCTCAACATCAGATAGACCTATGTACCCAATGCATAACCTAATCCTGTGGCCCTTCCAATCTCAACATCAGATAGACCTATGTACCCAATGCATAACCAAATCCCGTGGCCCTCCCAATCTCAACATCAGATAGACCTATGTACCCAATGCATAACCAAACCCCGTGGCCCTCCCAATCTCAACATCAGATAGACCTATGTACCCAATGCATAACCAAACCCCGTGGCCCTCTCAATCTCAACTTCAGATAGACCTATGTACCCAATGCATAACCAAACCCCGTGGCCCTCCCAATCTCAACTTCAGATAGACCTATATACCCAATGCATAACCTAATCCTGTGGCCCTTCCAATCTCAACATCAGATAGACCTATGTACCCAATGCATAACCAAACCCCGTGGCCCTCCCAATCTCAACATCAGATAGACCTATGTACCCAATGCATAACCAAATCCCGTGGCCCTCCCAATCTCAACATCAGATAGACCTATGTACCCAATGCATAACCAAACCCCGTGGCCCTCCCAATCTCAACTTCAGATAGACCTATGTAGCCAATGCATAACCAAATCCCGTGGCCCTCCCAATCTCAACATCAGATAGACCTATGTACCCAATGCATAACCAAATCCCGTGGCCCTCCCAATCTCAACATCAGATAGACCTATGTACCCAATGCATAACCAAACCCCGTGGCCCTCCCAATCTCAACTTCAGATAGACCTATGTACCCAATGCATAACCAAACCCCGTGGCCCTCCCAATCTCAACATCAGATAGACCTATGTACCCAATGCATAACCAAATCCCGTGGCCCTCCCAATCTCAACATCAGATAGACCTATGTACCCAATGCATAACCAAACCCCGTGGCCCTCCCAATCTCAACTTCAGATAGACATATGTACCCAATGCATAACCAAATCCCGTGGCCCTCCCAATCTCAACATCAGATAGACCTATGTACCCAATGCATAACCAAACCCCGTGGCCCTCCCAATCTCAACTTCAGATAGACCTATGTACCCAATGCATAACCAAACCCCGTGGCCCTCCCAATCTCAACTTCAGATAGACCTATGTACCCAATGCATAACCTAATCCTGTGGCCCTTCCAATCTCAACATCAGATAGACCTATGTACCCAATGCATAACCAAACCCCGTGGCCCTCCCAATCTCAACTTCAGATAGACCTATGTACCCAATGCATAACCAAACCCCGTGGCCCTCCCAATCTCAACTTCAGATAGACCTATGTACCCAATGCATAACCTAATCCTGTGGCCCTTCCAATCTCAACATCCAATTCCAACCTTCCCACTGCTAAACAATCAGCAAGTTTTTATAAATAAAAACTGTGATATAATCTGCAGACTATCCCCAACACTAATTAATTTTAGGGCACTGCCTAGGATTTAATGAAATGTGAAAGGGACGGAAAGCAGCAAACCTGGTAAATTGTACATAAAAACATATAAACAACACAAAAACAAATTTAGTTTGAAAAATTATTTGGAGCCATAAGTTGTTTACAATTGTGTTGGTTAGCAACTGAAGAATTGGATACTAGCCCCGAAATATTTCATTAACTACATGTCTTTGTGTTTGTTCCCATCTACAGTTTACCAAATAAGCTGATTTACTGAAATTCCAGAGTGTAGAGCAAGTAAAATATTTGAAACTACACAATTTTAAATTTAAGGATTAGAATAATTTTAATTATATGTAATATGAATTCAAACCTGTTGATTTATATCATAAAGGTAGCATTCATAAATCAAAATTTAATCTACAGAAACAAGACAGACGCATGGGAAATAATAATTTTCTTACCTTTTTACCATAGAGACATTGGTAGAAAATTACACCTACACTCCAAACATCTACTTTAGAAGAGATTTTTGGAGGATTCTTTCCAACCACAAAACATTCAGGAGGAAGGTACCTGAAAAGTGTAAAAAAATAATTTAACATGAATATTCGCTACTATTTTTGTTCTGAAGAAATTGTTTATGAAAACTGTTAAGTGCTATTTTATTGTTGGCTGAAAAACTAGCTATCAAATATATTGTTGTAATGTGAGCCAATCGAACTTTGTTATCTGTACCCAGATGTACCCCTGTGGCACCAAGTGAGCACCAATTGATAGATGTGTTTCAAAGTTGCCTCCTAGGCTCTTGATGCACTTGTATGTAAAAGCTCTTTCACACGAGGGCACCGGTGGCTGCAACTGGTGGCCACCACCAGTTGCCCCCCCACAGCTTAAACACTGTTTTAAATGGGGCCTTAAGACGTGGTCAGTGCAGTTGCCCATCAGGATACAGTGGCCGAGCAGTGTCTCCTTGCGTTACTGCGAGCCGGCAACCGCGGCATTGAATGAAATGGGAGCTTTCAGAAGAAGCCACTACGGCTACCACTATTAATGAGTTTTTGCAATAGTACCAATTGTGAAAAAAATCGAAATAAATATATCACACATCAAAGTAATGGCCAATTTCTTCTCAGGTGAAATGCTCTCAGCATTGTGTCCTTTTTGGTAAGGGATGCTTTTATATAAATTAAAAGTTCATCAAATGACACTTTCAACAAACGAAAATAGTTAAAAAAACTTTTTATAACTACACACAACGTGTAATAAAGACCATTGTCCTTTCTAGTCGTTAGTATTGGATAAACATGAAACTTACGCCTTTGTCTCCGCCTTCTTTTCTTGATTATTAACACAAGAAGAAGGAAATGTTCATTGCTCGTCAGCATTTTCTCGACTAGTCGTGTGGTGGCTATTGGTGGAGTGGCTTGCCAGTTGCCTATACCGTCAACTACAGTTACCCAGCCGGTAACTGGTGGCAGGCACCAGTTGCAGCCATCGGTGGCCTTGTGTGGAAGACTTTAAGGTTTTGTATTTTTTACATGCTGTATTTTTTGTTTATCAGCTGACCAAATACTGATGACTTAGATTTGGTCAAGTTCATTCTGGATGTTATGACACTTTTTCTATATATGAGATCTGTGGATAGGTGTGGCCTATCGCCCTTTCAATTCATGCAGAGATCAAAAGGTGAATGCAAAAATATTCTTTGCCTACTTTAAGTAACAAATTTGCAAGTTAACACATTTTCTACAAAGGTTTCAAGATGAAAAATAAAGAGAAACCATTGACAGCAAATTAAGTTTGTGGCCATGCCATTTTACTTGGTCTCAAAAGACCACACACAGTTAACCATGAAACTCGAGCTGTATTCAAAAAAGGCCAAAAGTAAGGGCAAAGTGTGCAGAATTCTTAACACAATGCCATGAGGAAAGGGAAAATCTTTTTCTGTAAGACATGTTTTGGCAAGCCTCGTTAACACGCTGAGATTTATTTTGAAATTTATTATACAAGCAACACTTCATTCATGATGGTAATACAAGTAACTAAGCATATTATCAATTTAATCTCAATATACAGGCTGTTCAGTAAAACTGTTTCAATAATTTGGGATATTATTGTACACATAAAAATGAGCAAAAAACTTCATATGAAGTTTGTCCTAAAACCTTTAGTTATCCGTCTGTCTTTATGTGTTTTTTACATAAAAATTCATAACTTTGGATCCACTGAAGGTACAATTGTGAAACTTCATGATTGTACTATCCTATATTAGATCTATTTTTGATAACAATATAAAAAATAAATATTTACCCGTTTCAAAATGGCGGACGTTTATTTTTTCATAACAAAAAATCTAAAAACTGACTAAACAATATGCAAGAATAATATTTTTTAGTAAATCTTATTATAATATTCACAGCGTTTGTTTTAAAAAAAACGGATAAAAACAGCCGAGTTATGCAGCAAAATTTAAAACTATGTTTTGCCGCATTAACCAAAGGCAAGTGCTGTTTTAAATATGTGTGTACTTTGAACAGCTGATTGCATGTCAGTCTGCTATTTTATATGAACAGCTGTTTATTTATGTTATTAATATTAGGTTTGGTTTCCATTGTTGGCATTATTCATTAGTAACAATAAGAACACTGTCATGTACACGTTTTTTTGAGAGTGTTTCTATTAAGTTTTTTTTCATTGTATTGTTAGTTTTAATTAGTAAGTGTTTGTAATTTACTTTCTTATGACATAGTTCTTTTTTTATTATTTTCATAGTTTCTTGCTTGAATACTACTACAATGAGCCATACCATTTATCAAATGCATGTCCGCCATTTCTGAGTTAGTAAAGTTGTTTGTTACATTATCTGCCATTATTTGTTAATAAAAGGAAACTTGGTACCAAGTATTTGGTAATGTCCTAGATGGAAAGACTTGTTCAAGCACACTAAGTGTTGAACTCACCAGTATGTGCCGGCACCTTGTGAAGTCAGGTCCATGCCATGGTCTGGGTTGTAGTTTTCTTCATCCATTACTTTACTAAGTCCGAAGTCTGTTATTTTGATCTCTCCGCAAACATTACCTTCCGTCAACAGAATGTTACCTACAAATACATTCAATATCAGTAACAGACCAGATAAGATAGCAATTTATCTACAAAGGACCATTTTTAAAACTTCAAGCAATTATATGAAAATATTTTTTTTATTTAAAAAAAACCTTCACTCGCCAGTTCACATGGGCCTGCGGGCCTGTGCGTGAACTTTATTCATCGAGTGAAGTACCGACCGTTGGCTCAGTGGGGATTCCAACCTTGGACCTGTCCTTCCGCAGTCCGAAGCCTTAGCCACTGAACCACCACATCGGCAATATTCTAAGTGATAATAAAAACAAACAAAAGCAAGTGTTATTCACACAGGATCAATAAACAATTAGACAAGCTATAATAAAATCAAGCAATAAAAAATATAATATACACACATCTAAAACTTTTCAATTTAGAGTTTCTAATACTTTCCCTTTTAAAGAAATTTCTTAAGTATGTCTGAATATACAAGTTGTGTAGATAGAACATTTTGTCTGAGCTTAGGTATTTTCTTGATTAATTAAATAAGATTGTTTAACATTATATTGTATAAGAAGACATGTTTCCAAAGACATATGAAAAAGTATCTACATCAATCACTTCAACAGGCTGTTCGAAGATATTAATAGATACTAACCAACTAAAGATTATTGTTACACCTGAAATATTCAGTAATAAAAGTCAAATCAATCACTTCAACAGGCTGTTCGAAGATATTAATAGATACTAACCAACTAAAGATTATTGTTACACCTGAAATATTCAGTAATAAAAGTCAAATCAATCACTTCAACAGGCTGTTCGAAGATATTAATAGATACTAACCAACTAAAGATTATTGTTACACCTAAAATATTCAGTAATAAAAGTCAAACATTTATACTATTTTCGACTCCATGAATTTGACAGATCTAGAAATTTTCATCCACACTGAAGCCAATAAAATGTGCAGTTTTGTTTCACATATCTTCATTACCAATGTGTTATCTAAAAACTGCAATTTGTATTAACAATTAGTTCCACCATCTGATACGGCACATGCTGCTTTACCACCTCATAACTTTCTTCAAATGTAGTATTGTTTGTTTGTCTGTCAATATAAACTGATTTTAATTTCTTTCAATGGTATTGGCAAAATAATATAGAGGACACGCACATCGTAGGCAATAGGAGGTGAACGAACAGCATATAAGAATAAATAAACCCAACAGCCTAGAGTAGCCAGTCAAATAGCAATGTTTATACTTTAGAGTCTATGTAAAGGCCAGAAATATTCAAACATACTTCAAAAGGTTCAAATTCCATACATACTATACATACCAAAACAATAATTCTTTATCATCATATGTTGCCCTTTATCAATAATATGGTTATATTGTTGCTGGAGCACAAACAATTATCCAACCTGCCCAATACAATCTCATCAAATTGTGTTAAAATTGTAAATTCAACACAATTTTACAGTTTAAAAACGCGTTTAACTTTGATAAAAACAGATTTTTAAACTACATATGAATGCTCTCAAAAGATTAACTATTGTCAAAATTTATAAAAACAAATCCAATAATGGTTTTAAATATTTTAAATCACATCATATCAGAAAAGTATTTCTCCATTAACATATGTTGAGCACATAGGCATTACTATAACACATCACATCTTTCGATCTGCTACAGTAATCAATCGTAAGGTACTGACGGTTGACATTACCTGGTTTGAGGTCGTAGTGGATTACTGGTGGCTTGATCTCATTGAGATACTTGAGGGCTGATACCACCTGCATTACAATACTTCGTGCCTCTCGCTCTGCTATAGTCTTATGCTGCTTCAGGTAGAAATCCAAGTCATGCCCATCACAATACTCTAGTACCGTGCAGAACGAGTTGGCATCGATCTCAAAAACATCGTACAGCTTCACCACCCGGGGGTGGTCTAGTGCTTTGTGTATATTATATTCTCTTAGCGCATGCCTGAAAACAGGTTACAAACCATTATGTAACATAAAAGTATACAGCAGTGCCTCTATACCCACCCGAAGGAACTATCCAGTGCTACTGAACATTTGTTAAATGTAATTTCTATTTATTTGTTCTCTACTGCAAGGTGTTAGTGGACTTGTCTTTTTAGATATTCAATTCAAAATATCTTTATTCAGTTATGTAAAGTTAGTTACAGTGGAATAGTGTCAATAAGATCTATTGTATAACTCTATTTTCAAGTCAATCCCTACTACATTAAGCTATAATAAATGGAAATTTACAAAATGGACAACTCCTCTACGGAATACAGTACTTTTTTTGTAAGATATTCTTTGAGTTTACTATGGAACTTCAATGTGTCAAGTTCTTCTTTAATATTTGTGGGTATGTATTTTAAAATTTTGAACCTATAATTGTTGGGTTTTTTTAAAATTCTAGCCGGTGCCATTGTTGAGTGATTTTATCTTTTTTCCTAGTTTTATACGAATGTGAATGATAATAATTAGTATTATTGGAGGTTCTGGCTATACATGCTGTTTACAGAACATACAAACCATAAACAGTGATAATATTTAAATTTTAGAGAGATAGGACATCAGCAAACTTACCTTAAAAGACAAGTTCACTAACATCAGAGTAGTATTCACAAACACAAAATAGACACAATCTCACAAATTTTCAACACCACAGGCATTTTCTTCAGGTAAGTAGAGAGAGAGAAAGAATGAAAGAAAGAAAGAGATAGATAGATAGATAGATAGATAGATAGATAGATAGATAGATAGATAGAGAGAGAGAGAGAGAGAGAGAGAGAGAGAGAGAGAGAGAGAGAGAGGGGGGGGGGTGCACACACTTAATAGAAACAAGGTGCACACACTTAATAGAAACAGGTGTCGAGAAGAACACATTCTTTAGATGGCATTACAAATAGATTGAGTTATATTCTCAGGTACGTTTGCTGATGTCCCACTTCCCCTATCAAGAACCTAATTACTCTGATTAACTAATATTGACTCACTTGATATAGTTAGCCTTCTTATCCTCTTTCCAGTCTTTGTTTAACTGATGAACTTTACATGCAACATATCGCTGTTCTTTCAGATCAAATGCCTGTAACAGAAAGTGATAAATGTTAAATTCACATTTCACTAAAAAATAACTGATTATTAGTACTTATACTATAACATATAAAAATGGTACAACAAGAATAATCAGGCGCTGTCCAGCGAGTGCTGCGTAACTAAAGTTGTCTAAAATACTTTAATAAAGAAGCTGAACAACCCATAGGTGAAGAACGTACATGATGGTGTTTTATGCTGTCTGTATACATAAATTTAATGTATGGTGAAGTGAGACTGGCCAGATGGGCAAGCAACATACAATACTTAATTGACTACATTGAAGTAGAATATTATGGGAGTCAAAGTTATGCTTCCATAAATAAAGTAAATAACATGGGAAGGTAAAATGCAGATTAAATAGGCTAAACTAAAGTAATGACAACGTACAAAGCATCACAGCAGGTTTTATCAATTTTCATTTCTTTTCCTTTACAATATTATTACCATATATACATATTAACTACGAATATTTGCAAGGCATTACAGTAAGACAGAATTTCTATCTTTAAGCTCTTCAGCCTTAACACGTTTGCTGCAAATGGCAGGCGTGCTTGCCATGAGTGGATGGCGTGCAGGCCCCGATTAACCAGTAGGCTAAGTAGGCTACAGTCTAGGGCGCGAGGTCGCCAATGCATTTTGGGGGGCACTTCGGAATTTAAGATGAAGTGCTTGTTATAACAAAAATATATGATTTCCAGCTTAGACTGACTACAAACTACCAATAGAAAAAAAATATTAAGTGGAAGATGTCATTAATAAATAGCGTCTAGCCTAGCTATAACCATCGAAATGAAATGAATTATCGTAACATAATGGTAGGAAACTAAAAGGGAAATTTTGTTCCGCGGGACGGGCGCCGCCATGTAGGCTACCATGCGCAGTTTGCAACACTGACGCTCTGAAAGATTGTATAGCAACTAACTGCAGTCACTAGCCTAGTCAGGTCAGTCAGTGTATCTGTATGTCCGCTAAGTCCGCATTGTTTGTTTGTTTTAATAATTATGGTTTGTTGGTATAAATTGGTGTCGTCGCTAGTTAAGTATACACACTTGGAAACTGAGAGAGTAGTATAGTGTTTGTACTATTTGAAACTTCTAACTGGTTTTCCTGTTCCAAAGATTGTAGGCTAGGCTACACTAACACCATGAGTAAAAAGCCAAGTGGTTCTGATTATCGTAAAAGGGCTCGGGAGCGTAATGAACGCGAAAGTGCTCTCGTAAATAAAATTCATAAACTAGAGGCATTTTTTAATAAGCCTAAAACTCTTAGCTCTTCTGAAATAATACCGGTTGCTACTAGAAGTGAACCCATCGTTGAGTGTAGTGAGGAAAACGAAGTAGTGGAGGCGACTCCGACCACCAGTGTCACGGATGAGTCAGACACCATACTGCTAGCACCGGAAACTGCACCTGCCTTCGTCCCCGTACCTTCATCAAGCGAACCTATTGCAGATTTTGGACAGCAATTACAGAATTCATCATCAACAAATATAGAGGTAAAAGATCCACAAAATCTTGATGATCCTGCTTTGTGGGAAGTAAACGAGGAATTGCGCGAATACTTTGCGCTGCACAGTATTAACCAAAATGACAATGGGGATTTTTCCAAATCTATGAGACAATATTCTGGTCAAAACTGGTATTTGAATAAAGCTTGTTTTTTCAAAAAACTTGTAAATGGCGAGGTAGTGAAGAGAACTCACCTTATTTATTCAAAATCGACAGGTTATGTATTTCGTGCTCCTTGCAAGCTTTATGGGGGGAAAACTGATTTGGCAAACTGTGGTTTTAATGATTGGAAAAATTCTCATAAAATCCAAGAACACGATAAAAGTCTAGAACACAGGGAATGTATGAACAAATATTTAACCCGAATGAATGTATCTAAGAGAATTGATTCAAAGCTGCATGAGCAGCATCAAGTAGAAATGAAGTACTGGAGAAGTGTTTTGATAAGGGTTGTTGAAGTAGTTAAGTATTTAACTTCTCGAGGGCTTCCATTTCATGGTGAAAATGAAACTTTGGGATCAACCAGTAATGGGAATTTTCTAGGTTGTATCGAGCTTCTCTGCAAGTTTGATCCTTTTATGGCTGACCATGTGGCTCGTTTTGGAAATAAAGGCAAGGGAGTGCCCTCATACTTATCTTCTACGATAGTGAACGAGTTTATTGTACTTTTAGCAGACCATGTGAAAAACAAAATCGTGTTAGATATCAAGAATGCTAAGTACTTTTCAATCATTGTCGACTCTACTCCCGATGTTTCCAACGTAGATCAGTTGACATTTGTCATTCGTTTTGTAGCATTTGACGGGTCACCTAATGAACGATTCATAACTTTCATCCCAAATAGTGGCCATAAAGGAGAAGACATGGAGAAGGCCGTAATGAATACCCTTGAAAGTTTGAACTTAAATATCAGTGACTGCAGAGGACAAAGCTACGACAACGCAAGTAATATGTCAGGGTGCTACAAAGGGCTACAAAACAGAATTAAAGAGCAAAACCCACTTGCTCACTACATTCCTTGTGCAGCTCATTCTCTACAGCTAGTAGGTTCGGCTGCTGCTGAGAGTAGCGCTATTTCTGTTGAGTATTTTGCCCTTGAACAGCAAATTTACAACTTTTTTCATTCTTCTACACAAAGATGGGATACTCTCTTGTCTCATTATGATAAACACTCTTTGACAGTTAAAAGCCTTTCAAAAACTCGCTGGAGTGCAAGAGCAGACGCCAGTAAAGCTATGCACAAGTGCTATCAACAAATAGTCGCAGCTTTACAAGACATCAGTTCGAACGAAGAAGATAAAAAGGAAGTTCGACTTGAAGCCAAACAGCTGATAGAGAAGCTTCAGTCATTAGAGATAACCATCATGATTTGCTTTTGGAATGAAATACTTACTAAGTTTCAAGATGTCAGTTTACAACTTCAGTATGAAGATGGAGACTTAGATCAGACGGCACTTTTGTACGAGCTGTTAGAGTCTTCTCTGAGTTCATTAAGAAACGAGGAACAATTTTCCATTTTTGAAAGTAAGGCATCGTTAATGTGCAATTCTCAAGAATACAAACAAGATAAAAAAAGGAAAAAGAAACAAAAAATGCCTTTTGGGGAAAGCAAAGAGGGGCACACAGAGTTTGATGGACGAAAATCATTCGTGATTAATTGTTACTTCAAAGCTATTGATACACTCCTAGGACATCTAACAATGAGAAAATCGATTTATATCACACTGCGAGACTCATTCAACTATTTGTGGAATTTGAATCAAACTGATAGCACAATTTTGAAGGAAAAGGCAACCAAGTTAATGAATGAGTATTCAACAGACTTAGACGAATCATTTCCAGATGAGTGTTTGTATTTTCAGAGATTTTTAAAAGACAGCAACACATTCTATGAAGAGGAAAATGTATTGGCAGACAAATTGGCGAAAGAGAAAAAAATGAAACCACCAGGTACTAAAGCCTACAGGCTACTGAAACATTTAAAAACTTTAAAACTTGAGTCTCTTTTTCCTAACATGGAAGTTGCATTGAGGATCTTCTTAAGCATGGCGGTAACTAATTGCAGCGGAGAAAGGTCCTTTTCTGCTCTTACTCGAGTGAAGAATTTTTTGAGGTCAACTCTACGGCAAGAAAAACTACAGGCACTCGCTCTCTTATTCATTGAAAGTGACTACGTGCAGCTCGTTCCAATTGATGACTTGATTAATGCGTTCGCCTCATCAAAAGCACGGAAAAAAGACTTTAAGTAAGAAATATATAAATCGTCACAAGTAACTAAACTGTTTTGTTAATTGTAATTAAACTTTTTTTTTATCTTCTAGCTCATTGTTAGGTATTGTAATTAAATGATTAATCACAAAGTATTATATCAATAATGTCATTCCTATAATCCTATGTAACATTTTTACTTGAATAAATAAGAGAAAGTTAATAACAGTGTACATTAATTCATTTGAAATCCTTTTCAGTGATTTAAAGTAGAAAAAGTAGAGAAACTCAAACCATACGTATACAATAAATAACTTTATTTATTGGATTTGGATTGTTTGAGTTTTCCTACAATTTAAAATTAACAAATATCTTATAAGAGCTCATCCAGAATGACTGAAAAAGTAATTTAAATACGTAGCTATTCAGTTTGCTCAGTAACATGGAAAACCATTTAAGTACCCATTATCATCCGTTTATACTTACGTGATAAAATGCACATAGTTTTAACACGTTCATAACATATGTATACAAATTCATGTAAACGTCTACTGTAATATAACTGTGATATATTTATGTTTGTCGTAAAAGACCAATGTTAAATAATTAGAAACCATACTTCTTTTTAAAAGATAAAATAATATTACCTAGACAACAATAGACCATCTTACATGATAAAATCAATGTTCAGCATCCTTTGCAAGTTTGCAGTTTATACGTTTAATAATCTTACTGTTTTTTTGTTTTAGAAATATTAACAAACGTAGTTATTTTAACCATTGAATTTGTAGTCAGGACAATACATTACAATTTGTATATAGTACAGCGCATTATTAAGACCTTTGAAAAAATATATATTTTATTTCCGAGCTTTTCTTTCTTCCTAAGAGAGTAAATTGGTCTTTTAATTGACGTATGTTGTTTTATATGACAAAATTTTAAATGGCCGCTGCACCTCTAAGCCCTTTTAATTATTGAATCAAAAGAGAGAAGCTCGGTGGTGGGAGAGGGGCGCCAAGCCCAAGATAGCCTACGGGCGCCTAAATCCTTAATCAGGCCCTGGTGGCGTGGCATGAGCACGGTAGGTGCGCCTGCCACCATGCACTTATTGTTAAATAACAACAACCTTTAGTGTTCAATCGAGCATTGTCGTGGGTGGATGTAACATGAGTTATAGTTCATAAAGGTGTGTTGAGTTAGTATTTCACCATCTGTTTCCGGATCGCTCATTTTCTAGTATATGTATAGTTATTTTTATTTATTAGTGTATTTTAGTGTAATGTGTTGATTTTCAATTATTATAATGGATATAACGGGACCTAATGGTTTGTCATCGGGTGCATCTACGCCTGGAACACGATCTAGAAATGTGTCAGACAATGAAAATCAGGACAGTGACCCAGATTATGCCGAATGAAAGACGTTGAGATGTTACAAGAAGATTTTTGCCTGAGTACAGCCAAATCCTCTTAATGAATGCACATTACTTATTGAATGAGGTCAGAACTGCCAAAGGTAACAATAAAATGCTATCATTTCTCAATATTTATGTTGTTTTTTATTTTAAAAGTGTTTTTCAAAATGATCGTGAAGGAATAGCGGCGTTACATGCGGACGGCAGGCGCCCCTGCCAGACTTTCTAAATGGCAGAAAACGTAGATATCGCTTTTGTTGACACCTGGGATTGCTGTTTTCCATCATTACAGACCTAAAATAAAGTGAAAATGCAACAAAAATGTTCAGCATGAGGGGTCCCTTATTGGCTAAATTTCAGCAATGAACGTGTTAAAGAATCTTTGTACTACCCTAACTAACTCACCTGTCCAGATAAATATTTACATTCGAGCATCAGAATTATATTTTGTAAACTGACTTAATTAAAAAGGTATCAATCGAAAGGAATGTTTTCAAATTGTAAGTGTAGCCAAAACCGATTTTGCTTTGATTTTTAAAATATTTGTTGTGATTGATGCCTAAAAAGGCAAATTAGTATCTTAAAAAACTGATAAGGTTCACACAATTTTATATTAAATCACTGGGGTATTATTGTAAATACACAAGGCTCTCATTTATTCAATTTTGATGGGACTGAGTCTATCCGGTTGAACAAAAATTCAGTTAGTACGGAATAGTATCAAAACTGTCCTTTTAAGAATAAAACACTATGTTATGCTAAAAATGTTACTGTGCATATGAGTGGGCCAGTGGGTTAGTGCCACTTTAAGTGTACAGGTGGGGTATTTGTGTGTACAGTAAACTCTCCATTTAACAGACTATATGGGACAGGCTCTAATCCGTTAAAGCCGATTGCCCATTAAAACAAGGTGAACTCACCTCACGCTGTTATGAGATCTCAGACATCTTAATCAAAACTAACTGTGATGCTGCCAGTTCAGAGATTAATAAAATATACAAATATTGTATAAAGGTGATTGACCTACACATTTTATAAACTAAAACTTTTCTATAAAAATCTCTTAACCTTAATTCCGTGATATATGGAATTTTAGATACTGTAATGCAGCTGTAAGCTGTCCGTTAAATCCTAAGTACGTTAAATCGGGGTCTGTTAAATTGAGGATTTACTGCTAGGCTAGCAAGAGGCCTTTCACCTCTACCATACAACTGTGTTTGTTGCCAAGTTTATAGAGAACTTCTTATTAACTTAAGTAGATAAGGGAGCCTGTAGTTTCATGATAATATACAAAATACAGTCCCATGCGTCAAGTTGTGTATCAGAAATATTAGGCACTGTAATAGTCACTTAACACAGTTAGTAGTACATTGATGTATTGATTCACGTTTTAGGCAGCAAGAACAGTATTTCATTCAACAATAAATTGCCTACAAATGAGCGAGACGGACGTGAGCCACACGTACAGATGACTCACATACTTGTCATGCACAGCCGATGCAAAAAGCTACTGCCGCCGCGCCACTGAGCCGCATGCTGTCAGGCTGCCTCTACATTGCTAACTGTACTGTAACTTCCCAAGTGTTTTGTACAATTAGTACATACTTGTGTAGATTAAAATAAACATGTAACAATAAATATATAGAGGAGCTTTGTATTCGGATGTATTTCATATGACCTTTAGTTGTTGCTTTTTTTAGGCTGGATTTGGTTAACCTGGAAATTTTTTTAATCGGGGTTTGGATTAGTTGAGACTCTACTTTATACAATGTAATTGAGCTGCAGAACTATGGCAATTATACAGCTACATGAAATGTTCCTTCTTAACTATGGCAAGTTAAAGGAGGAAGAGGTGTTACCCGAATAATCAACGCTCAAACCTGAGTCTCACCTTGTGTACTTCACTGAAGCCTCCTTTGCCCAACAGCATGAGCAGGAGGTACCTGTCATTTAGCACAGGATGGTTATTGAACCTTGACTGGTCCTCATTGTGGATCCTCTTCAGTTCTCGTATGTGAAGGTTCCTTTCTCTTTCCAACTTCTCCATCTCCAATTGCAGGTCTGCATCTTCTTTTTTCAAAGCCGACTGTCTTAACTGCAAACAAGAACGTGTATTACAATCTATAACTAGTATTTTTCTTTTGTTAATATAAAATCAGTGTTCAATATGACTGGTGGGAAATCAGCAAAAACCACTAAAATGTTTAGAGCCACAAACCAAGAGAGGTGATGTCATGGAGTGTAATTAAGACGTATATTTCTAAGCCACTGAACACTGAACTTAATTGGGAAGAACTTTCTGAAACTGTAAATATAATTCAATAAATATGGGATATAGGGGACTCACCCGATTTTTTTTCAACTAGTCAATACTAACCCCAGGAACACAAATTCAAAAAAAAGTTTGCTCGCAAACACCAATTTCTGGCAATAAAAGGAAAGAAAACACTTTTACACCAAAAAAACTATTTTTAACATTAATATCATGTAGTTTTTCTCTTGAATACAAATATAACATCAAATTCTACATACAAAGAATAACAACTAAGATATTTAACAAAAAAGTGGATTAGGTTAGTATATGCTGACTGTGAATACATATTGTTAACCTAATCTAATCTAACTAACCATCCTAATCTAGCTTTAACTAATCTAACATGACCTAACCTAACTAATCCTAATCTAAATTACTGTTTTGATAAATACCCCAGTTTAAATATTTTGAAAGAAGAAATGGATGTCACAATCATGTTTAGGAGGGAAAACTACATAATACTAATGTATCGTTTTTAATTTAGGCACTGGTACGCAGTGGTTTAACCCAGCTACTTGGGGAAAAAGTGTTGTGGAGATTGTAGGCGATAGGTTCTATGATCGGTCCTCTTAGTACTGACATGGCATCTGCTTAATGGTTGCCATCGACGTTGACAATACTTAAGAAGTCTGGGGTGTTCATGTTGGGTGGTTATCAGTGTCCGGATGTTGACTAGGGGAGAACTGAGTGTCAGACTTGTCCATTATCTGAAAATCAGACCCAACACTATGTGGTTCGGATATTGAATTGTTAACAAAACGTGAAAATTGGGTGGAACCCCTGTATTCTATATTCAAGCATAATTTTTAATTGTGGTATTTTGACTAATTGTTAACACAAACTTACTTATTGTTAACACAAACTTACTTAAAAATATTAAAATAGGAGTTGCTTAGTAATTAATATTAAAATAACAAGTTAAGTATTTTGTCTTAATGAAATTTAGGAGAGGCAAGACTATCCTGACATATTTAAGGCTGACATTTTTATACAACTTGACGAAAGTGTCATTTATCAATGGTACTAGAAATTTATATAATTTAGTATTTATGTTGTGTGTTTAGTTATTTTAATGTTTAACTCCTTACTCTAACACCGTATTAAGTTAAATAAAGATCAAAACCTAACTTAAAAGTAATTTCTCTTTACCACTCCCTTTCATAATACATATACAGTGACAAAAAATGAAACAGGTAATTTATGACTGACCTTGAGGATTTCATCAGCCTCGTAGTACTCCTGCTGTGAGAAGCCTGGCAAGGCGTCAGGTTTGAGGAACGTTGCCGTGTCAGTACCGTTGTGAAGCACAGTTGGTCCTACCGTACTACTGGGTCCAGTCTGTGCTACCGGCCCCACACCTCCTCCACTTTGACTACCCGCTCGCTTGCGACCAGTTTCGGAGTTGCTCGGCCGTTTCTTCATCAGCAGCTTTTTCTGTCTGTCTATTTCCTCCCTTTCTGCCGTAATTTCTTCTTGCCGCCTGAAATAAAATTAATTCTTCCTTCATCGTTAATTGAAAATTAAATTTTAATGGTGTTGATGATTGCTGAACATAAACGATAGACATGTGATTCACCCATCAGACACAAGACGGGTTTGGGACGAATCTAAACAATTAGCCATCCTAATTTTACATACCTACAGTGGTGTTGACAAGCCATGTAGACACGCATTCTTTGCTAAAATTAATGTTTGGAGAAAAATACCAGTCACAGACTCAAGTTTTTTTATTGTTTTTAACCCTCCAAGTGCTGATTTTTTCCACCTCAGTGCTAGGCCATTTTTGCTTGCCCGCGTATACTGCTAAATTTCTTTATTTAACTCAATTTTTTTAATTAAAACTAGGGTTTATTATATATAATTTTATTCAGTAGAACATGTAAAACAATAATAAAATAAGTTTGAACACTTACCTCTAATGGTGTCTCAGTTATAGACCACTTTTTGTAAATATTTTAACAGCATTTTTTTCAATTTTTCACTTAGCGCCTATTTATTAGCATATAGTAACGACCAACAAGTAATTCCATTATATACAAAATGTTCTCCATTCAATTCTGATTAAAAAAAATACTACAAATTTGCTCTTTATTGTACATAAAAAAAATTATTAAAATGTATTGTTTGAAACTTTTCATAAGAGAAAAAATTGCACTTTTTGAAAAACATTGTTACAGTCATAGTTTTTCACAATTATAAATAAAAAAATAAAAAAACACAATATTACTGTTGTTTCCAACTGTTTGTTACACATATCCCTTATTTACAATATGAAAATTTATTTTCAATATAAACAAAAAAAACAACGTATCTAAAATCTATAATCACTATCTCCATCGTTCAAAACATTTCTAATAGCACTGGAATTACTTAATTCACTCATAATTACTTCTAAATACTAATTACAATTAACTTTCATACAAAAATATATACATAAACAACACGAAATCAAAAGAAAACACGGGACCCTACGCACAGTATAAACAACAATGCGAAACTATTCATGACTGTCAAGAGTAAAATAACAGCTGTTTTTCGACTAACCATGTTCGATTATATTCATCACTAGATTAGATTGTAATGTATTGTTTCAATAGAGCATTTATTCCCGAGTAATACTATATAAAGTATATGTTGATCCAACAATTAATAACTGAGATATATTACGCATTGTGAAGCGATGTTTATTTCGTCCCGATCGGGACTTTAGCACTGGGAACGATCTTTATTTCGTCCCGATCGGGCTTTTTAGCACTTGGAGGGTTAAAAGCGGTCAAAGGAGAATGAGAGGAAATTTAAAATCCCTGTTAGGGTGATTTTCTAAACTAACGATGGAACAAAACATTAAATATATTTTCACAAGGAAAAATAAAAACAGTTTGTTGGTTTTTACATGAAAATGTTAACAAGTTTTAGAGTTTGTTCAGTAGTTTTTAAATAAGCAAGGAACTCTGTAAGGAATCATCAATCTTAATCCATCATTCAATACTCTGTATGGTTATTCTGTTTCCAAATAAATGGTTCCAAAGAATTGGCAAAAACTTTCCCCCATATTAACACTAAAAAAATCAAAACTTTGAAAATTACCAGTTTGATTCCCAAATATGTTTTTTGCCATTACCAAAAAACTAGTCAAGTTAGAGATATGCAGCTTTTACTAAAATATCTAAATTGTAATTTACATATTTCCTGAAAATTTAATCAAAATCGTTAGAGCAATTTTTTAGAAAATTCCATTTTTGTATGTTTTTTTGCCATAAAAATAAAAAAAAATAATATTTCAAAAAAGTAAAAACATGGTTTCGAGATATTGGCTCAATACGCCTATATAAAAAATGTCATAAAAATTTATCCACCCATTTGGTCTCCAGCAAACTGCACATACACACAGATATAAACATTTTATTTTGAAAAACCACTTTTTTGGGTTCAGGAGACCCTAAAATGGATTTTTAGACCAACTTCTAAACAAATGTTTTTTGGACGATCACAATACTTTCGCTATGCTAACACATATGGGAGAAAGTAAAAATAAAATTTGAATAAGAAAAATATTTGAAGCAATAAAGTTGTGGAAAAAAGTAACATGAGACTGTGGAAATGTTTTCAGAAGATGACAACAATTTCTTTAACAAGTGAAAATTTTCTACAGAGCGGAATTATTGTTGTGTGATCAATTTAAATCTGTGAATAAGTCAAAATAACTAATGCTAAAAGGAATATACTCAGTATATTAGTTATCTATATTAAGAATCATAAGAGAGCGTGAACAAATATTATTAAACTTATCATGATCAGACTTCTTTCATCGCTTCCGAGGATGATCACTGAGCCAGGAGCAATACATACTCAACCGGGCCTCAGACTCGGCCTAATGTTTTTGTCATCATTTCATGCTAATTACAAGAGTATTTATTTTAAATGACGTGTACGCAAAAAGCATGTCCAATGACAACGGAATAAGACTTCTCAGTCTCGCATGTGCAAACAATCTCTACATTAGCAGCACCTCATTCCCACATAAAAACATACACAAAGAAACATGGGTATCGCCTGATGGAAGAACGAGAAACCAAATTGATCATGTGTTAATAGACAAGAGACATAAAACACACATATTGGATGTGAGATGCCTAAGAGGTGCTGAATGTGGGACTGACCATAACTTAGTACTCGTTAATATAAGACAAAAACTGAAATGGGAAAAACGAGAAAAAGATAGAGTGGAAGTAGGGTGGGACACATCAAAACTGAAAAACATAGAAAATCAAAAGAAGGTGGAACTTAAACTAACAAACAGATTTCAGGTACTACAAGAACAGACTGTTGAAATTAATGATGTAAACGAGTATTGGGGGAAAATTAAAGAAATTATTACAGAAGTTTCGAAGGAAGAACTAAAACCAAAACAAAGGAAACAGAAGAACAAACTTTGGTTCACCAACAGTTGCGAAGATTTAATAGAGTTGAGGAAGAAAAAGAAAAATGATGTTCTCAAAAACAACTGTAATGAAAATAGGGAGGAGTACAAAGAACTCAACAAACAGGTAGTTAGAAAACTAAGAACGAAGAAACGTAAATATATCACAGACCAACTGAGAAAAGCAGAGGAGGACAGTACTCATAACAACGCAAGGGAATTTTTCAGATCAATAAGATTTTTTAAGAAGGGATACATCCCAAAAACAGACAGCATCAAAGATAAAAATGGAAACCTGACTTGCGACAGAAAAAATGTTCTTAACATATGGAAACAATATTTTGAGCAACTACTGAATGCTGATAAAAGACCTGACGAAGAAGAAGGAGCAGAAGATGAAAATAAATTAATTTTCCAACATGTGCAACCAAAAGTAGATGAACCATCGCTTAAAGAGGTGGAAGAAAGCGTAAGACAACTAAACAACAATAAAGCCCCAGGAAATGATGGCATTCCGGCTGAAATATTCAAAATTGGTGGAAGAGAGCTATTAAGTTGTATGCATAGATTAATATTAGAAGTGTGGAGAAAAGAAACAATACCCAATGATTGGAACGAAGCACTAATAACACCTATTTTCAAAAAGGGTGATAAGACAGAGTGCAAAAATTATAGAGGTATTTCTATTCTAAGTTCAGCATATAAAGTACTATCAAAAATCCTCTTAAATAGACTGAAAGAGTATATAGAAGAAAATATTAAAGACCACCAAGCAGGATTTGTTCAAGGTCGCTCTACTATAGACCAAATATTTGCCATAAAACAATCTCTCTCAAAATATTGGGAGTTTAATAAGGATGTTCACCTATTATTTATAGATTTTCAAAAAGCGTATGACAGCATAAATAGGATGAAAATGTATGAAAAAATGCAAATGTTTGGCATCCCAGATAAGCTTATAAAATTGACACAAATATGTATTGATAAATCAAGATGTAAAGTGAAGGTAAATGGAGAATATACAGAGGACTTTGAAGTTAATACAGGAGTTCGTCAAGGTGATGGGATATCCCCTCTACTCTTTAACCTAGTCTTAGAAGATGCACTCAGGAAGACAAAAGATTTAAGAGCTGGGATCTATGTTGGATCAAAAGTAAATGTATTAGCTTTTGCGGATGACGTTGCTCTTCTTGCTGAAAGTAGAACAGATCTGGAAAATTTAGCAAAAGTGCTCATTCAAGAAACCAGAAAGGTGGGATTAGAAATAAACCAGGATAAGACAAAATATATGCATATAACCAGAAGACAGGGAATGAATAGAATAC
Organism: Stictocephala bisonia; assembly: GCA_035578905.1. Lineage (NCBI taxonomy): Eukaryota > Metazoa > Arthropoda > Insecta > Hemiptera > Membracidae > Stictocephala > Stictocephala bisonia. The sequence goes on from JAQJVL010002149.1 coordinate 22,540, forward strand.
AAAATATTAAAGTGGACAAGTGGGAATTTGAAAAAGTCGAAGAGTTTAAATACCTTGGCATAAAGCTAGCACAAAACATAAAAGAGGAAAACGAAATTCAAAATAGACTAGTCTTAGCCTCTAAGACCTATTGGGCAGTAGAGAAATTACTTAAATCCAAAATATTGTCTAGGAAAACTAAGATCAAAATCTACCATACACTAGTCCTCCCTGTGTTACTATATGGAGCTGAAACATGGTCACTGACAAAGGAATATGAGAAGAAGCTTATTGTATTTGAAAATAGAGTATTAAGAAAAGTGTTTGGTCCAGTATGCGAAGGAGATGTATGGAGAATAAGAAAGAACAGAGAATTAAGAGAAATATACACTTACCCAGATATAGTAGCATTAGTGAAAAGTAGAAGACTAAGGTGGGCTGGACATGTGTGGAGGTGAGAAAATACCTCCATTATTAATTATATTGAACGATCGAACCCAGACGGTAGAAGACCCCTTGGCAGGCCAAGACTTAGATGGAAAGATCAGGTCCTCAAAGATATTTACAAATTGGGAACTACACCTGAGGCAACAAAGAACAGAGCAGAATGGAGAGGCATTGTTGGCGAGGCCAAAAACCAACTGGGGTTTCAATGGCCAAGGAGGTAAGAGGTAAGGTAAGGTACGCAAAAAGCATACAAGTTGAACTATAACCATAAATCTGAAATGGACTGCTTATGCCCTATATGCGCAATTTGAAGTATCAACATTAAAATTACATTAATTTCATGTTTAAACAACTTTCTAATCCCTCTACCTTGCATATCTAGAGTTAACAATTCTAGTAAATAAACAACTGAGGAAATTGATATAAATGAGCTCAAACAGTTAGCACTTGAGTTGACTGGGATACATTCAGCGGGTAGCCACTGCTATGCGGTCTAAGGCTTCAGGACTTTGATATGTTGATCAGGCATGAATCTGAATTGATAGGGAAGGTCTTAATCACAGCCAGGAATGGAGGTATGTATCAGTAATGTCTTTATTCTCCCTCTTACTCTCTCTCTCTCTCTGAATAAGTTTTGTGCTCACATAATAATCTATTGGGAATAGGCAGAACAAAGAATCACCCTTTCCTTTTAAAACATCCCCAGAAGGAGGTGAGGGCAGAGTGATTTGGCAAGATGAATCGTTAAGATTCTCCCTAACCTTTAACATTAAAAAGTTAATAATAATTTTTGCTTTGCTTGTGCTTTGCAACATTTTAAATTCTGATACTATATTTCTAAAATAAAAAATGTTATTTTCAAGGAGTTTAGTTTAGAAAGCCCTAACTACTCTTTTACTTACATTTCTTCGAAGGAAGGTGTAAGTAAAAGTTATTGAACATTTAGCTAGTTTCTTTATCTGAGACTATATTACTTTGTTAGTTTACTAAGGGAAAGGAAAGCTCTGAGGCCGTTCCTAGATTGCACTTCAACCTTGGGTTGATTGTACTCCCCTGTTGTCTACTAGAATAGGGTACCTATTCTAAGTGACTTAGCCAGCTCTAAAATTCTTTTCCTCATCTGAGAGCTCGTCCTCGAATATTCTTCTGCTGAGCTACAGAGCTTCGCACTTAGTTCATAGATGTTCGACAGACTCAAGAGCCTCACCACAAAGCCGGCAACTGGTGTCTTCACTGTAGATACCAATCTTTGCCAAATGTTTCGTGAAGTGGTGTGTCCAATAATCTGATGTCATTATGATTTATGGCAGTGAGTGATTTGGTCAGTGTAGAGTACCTCATCAGAGTTTTTGCAAAGACCTTTCCATGAAACCACTGCCATTCATTATTGTGGCGATTTCTCGCCAAGTTCAGTATTTCAGTCTTGGCAGTAGTAAGTCCAATTTCACATACTGGTTTGGGCCCTACGAATAGAGTTCTTGTTCCCATCTTGGAGGTTAATCTCTTCGTTACCTGTGAGGCCGCTGTGCCCTGGAACCCATCTCAATTGGACATTATTTAGATGGGACAAAGTTCAAAAACATGAGGCTATATTACTATTGGATGTCAGTTGTTATAGAAAAACAGTTCAATAAACTAGCAAGAATATCATAGGATAAATTAGCACTACTTACCTAGAGAGCTCCTGGAATGCGTATCCGTCCGTCCAGTTCTCCTGAAAAGTGGCTCCCACCCTCTGCGTCACAAACTGACCTAGCCTCAGCCTGTTCTGCATACACCTTTGTCTCGCTTCTTTCTTTTCTATATTGGACTTCTCCTTGAGCAGTTTTTTTACAACGTCGATGCACTTATTCGTGTGCGCTTTGTGCTGTTCTAACAGTTTTTGCTGGGCTGCCAGCTGATGCCTAAGTTCTTCCGCGGTCTGCAATCAAACAGATTTGTGAGATCTTTAATTTGTAATAATATACAGCAATTATTAACTAAATGCTAAATTGCTACTACCAAACCTAAACAACAAGCAAATTGCTATACATTCACTTGTAAAAACATTAACTTTACGAGATCTATGCACAATAACATTAAATTCATTCTCAATTGTCCATCAAGAAATTTACCTTCAGCCATTTATTTATGGCAATATAAAATTACTGCTTTAATAAAATCTTAAGTATAAATATAAGATACTTGGTTTTCACCTCTTTATAAAGCCAATTAGTTTATTTTTCAACTTTGATGAGATGATGAATTTTTAAAGGAAAAAGTTCAATTTTAATTTCATGTTTCTAATCAATATTTAAAACAACTACTTCCACAACAAAAGAATATAGTAAATCTCTTACACTTTTTAATCAGAGTCAAGATGCAATTCCATTGTTATTAAACCTAATATGAAGTTAATATCAGTGATTTTTATAAAGGCAACACACTCAGGGGATATGCCAGCATCAGCAATTATTGACAAAGTTTTGAAAGCTATTTGTCCGATGAATTATACGCTCTGTTTACTATATTACATATTGCATTGTTACAAAATACAATTACAGGCTTTGAAATTGTAGTTGAATTGAGCTTACCCTATTGAGCTCATCTATTTTATTATTTCTCAGTTCTAAATCGGATGAAGCTTGTGATTCAAATTCTTGTATACTTTGGCAAGTAAGCTCAGTCTGTAAAAAACATACATCAATTATTTATTGCATTACAAAATATACAATATCAATAGACAAAACAAATTATAAAGCTAGGAGATAAATATCAACAAAATTAATCATGAAATAAAGCATTTTAAATAAATTATTCTAAACTACACAGTAAATACAAAAAACTTATTTGCACACTGTTTCGTGACAGATGCAAACAATTAACTTAAAAGAATTTAATAGTAAAAAAGATGGAAATTGAAATATATTATATAACATTCATTGAAATTAGAGTAAAAATTGCATTCCCAAAATATGATTTGATTTTGTTACTTTCTAATACAACTATAATTAGTCATTTTTAGTATAAAATAAAAAATATCTTTGGTTGGATAATTTCTAGTTACTTACTGCTTAGATATTAACCCTTTGCACTCGAGAGGGTTCTTTAAGAAATATCCTCTGGGTTCGTATGGCCACTGTAAGTGACCACTGCCATTTCTGTGACAGCTTGTAATTTTTGTTGTTGTAAATGTCCTCCCAGATCACAAAACCACTGTGAGTGGCCAGCGTGAAAATCGGCGAATACTCGCACGGTCACTGTCAGTGGTCACGATTCAGTTCTGCGTTTAGTATATCTTTTTCAATAGTATTCCTCTATGAGGTAGTGTAACCTGTTGAAAAACTTTGAAACTAAGTGTCTGTCAGTTTCCGACTATTTTAGCCAGCTGTTATGTTCCATAGATCTAACCTCTCTGTCTCAGTGCTCGCAAGCCGCTACGTAGTATTTCTGTTGCTAAGTGATCAGTCGTCAAAGTAATAAAATAGCCATACATTTTACAAAATGTATTATTATTTATATATTAGTGTTTTAGTTCCAGTTATATTAGCATTTTAGTATTTAGTGAATATGGAGGGAAATGACGACACAATCAGATAATAACCGAGACTTACTCGAAACAAACTCACAAATATTCTTTCATTTCTCTTAAACTGTTATTGTGGTACAACGTAGTTTTAAAGTTATCATTAAAACAAAGTTATGTAAATTACATGGGGTTTTTAATGTCCATTTTGCCATATCAGCAGTGTCAACAAAACAATTACAACACAGTGACAACTGGCAGACGACATGGCTGACATGGTGCAATATGGTGGCGCGGTCACTCACAGTGGCCGTTCGACATAAGGGGACAGTTCAAATGGCAACTAATTCGAGTTGTCTAGGAATGGGAACTGGCCACTGCCAAGTGGCCTTTCGATTGCAAAGGGTTAAAAAATATTTCAGCCCAAGATCATTTTTGTCCTGAACATATGATGGTGAACACGCAGATGTAGTTATTGAGATAGTACCTGTACTTGTTTGCAGAGCATCGCAGGGTGTGAGCCAGGCAGCCTTGACTGAGGGGGCTGCATGAGCGTGGAATAGTCCGGGGGTGGGACTGCCGACACCACTGGCACCTGGGTGCTGGGTAGCATGGGTGTCTGTGGTGATGGCGGGAACTGAAACGTCACACGTAGATGAGAATATAATTCGATAAATCATGCTTAGGAGATACCAAGACTTTGAATTCTTGGATATCTTTATATGCATAGAAAGAAAATTAAATTTTAAAATTGTATGATTTGTAAGTTTACCGTTTCCGTTGCAATTATAGAAATACAATCCACCAATACATTGCTAATCACCATCCATAAATATATGATTTTAAGTTCTGAACAACTGCCCATTTTGGCTGCTACACAAGTTACAAATTTCTGTTTCTATCAAAAAGTTCAGATGGAGTCCTACTTTACTATTTTACTTAACTCTTTCACGCACAATATACATTTCAGAGATATGATTTTCTACCTTCTGATACGGATGTGTTGACAACAAAAGAAGTTGGACATGTTTGTTCATTTTCAAACTTCAACAAATGGTTCTTTGAACCATTCTTGTCACCTTATATAACATTTCACAATAAAATAAAACGGTTTGGACTTCGGGACTTACAGTGTTGTTCATATATTTTTTATACATAACAAACCTTCAAGTTCTTTTGCCCACTGTACATTAACAAATCCAAAATGATTGTATGTCTACTTAAGTTTTTTGTACACTTATGTACAGTGTCTTTTGAAAAACGAACCGTCTATAAAACCAACCCCAGTATTATGGACTACAAACAAATTTTTGCTGTTGTAGACTATCTTGCCGAACTATTCACATACAATCTTTCATGCATTTGTCATACATGTATTTTTTTTATTCTTTAGAGAGAAGATATAAAATAGTTGCCTTCAAAACTATATTTAAAAACACTTTAATGATTGTAGTAAAACATAGATTGTTACATTTTTGCAAATTTAGCACAGTACAAGCTTAAATATCAGAAAGCTAATGATCATTTACAACAGACGCCCTATATATAGGATATTGGTACTGAGAGAGCTATTACTTCTTGTTTCATGAAGGCCCAATTCCTAGAGTAGTCTTTATTACTTCATTACCACATCATAACATAATACATATAAGTAAGCTACTTACCATAGCGTAGCTTTGCTGACCAGGTGACGGACTCTTGGCTCCTCCGTGTCTGATCGGACTACTGCCTGGGTGTTTCACAAAGTAGTCGTTAATTTTCTTGGTGTCCGTTATCAGTCTTGGACCTCCTTTTCCTCCTACAGGTACTCCTCCTCCCCCAACGTCGTCTCCTCCTTTCCTTTTCCTCTTCCTATCAGAGGTGGGTCTCGCCAGTTTTTCAGGCGTACTGCAGTCTTGCTCCTTATCACTAGAACCTTCAACAGTATAATTTATAGTACGGTAAACTTTGCATTTGAGATAAGAATAGAGAAGTTAGGAGCACATGGTTGCATGGATGATCTTTACTAAAATTAGGATAAAAAAATACCAAGTCACAAAACGTCACACTAGAAATCAGTTTCTACAGTTATAAATGATTTTAAAGGTCCAAGATATTCCTGTTAACCCAGTAACTGTTAGATCAAATTAGGGATTTGTACGTTGGTGTTATAAAAAATGTTCAAGTAAATATTATCTTTTCAAAAACTGGTATAACAACGCTTTTTCTTCTAATAAGTGGCCTAATTGATTTAGTTGTTTAGATCAGGTTTATCATGTATGTTCAAGGGTTGCATCTGGTGTCTATGCGTAGTGCAAACTGGCTCAGTTCTTTCATGAAAAGTTCTAAAGACATACCCACATCTGTCCTACAGAATACGTGTTTAGGACAGTTGTGCCATAGTGAGGTTCGGAAGAGTTTTTAGACTTCAAAAGAAAACCATCAGAATTATGTTCAAACTGAATCATACAGTCGGGTCGAGATGCCTTCAGGAAGCTTGAGTTACTGACTTTTCCCTGCCTTTATATACTCGAGGTGGCACTGTATTGCAGATTGTTGCGTGGTGCCAGCACAAGAGACAGGGTCTGCTACCGCATTCAGCAGAACAGAAGGAACAACAGCACTTCAACGCATGCCACCACAAGCTGGTTTCAGATTAATTAATTTGCTTCCATTAAGCATACAAAACTCAACAAATAAAAACAATTCAAATCCTGATTGAAAGGCCTTTTGGTGACTAGGGCCTCGTTTTATTCTGTGTACTAGTTTGTGTCATGCCACTGGGAACAATAGATTAGAACAATACATAATGTATTACTGATAATGAATTTTTTGTAGAATTTTTTTAATGAATGTGACTGAATGAAAAAATGTAATTCTATGTATGTTTAAATCAGATTGTAAATGTTATTAATTAATTGTTAAAAAAATTACATTTGTGAATGCAATTTTACATTGTTTTAAAGCAATAAATACATGCTTATGATTAGAAATGACAGATTAAAACTTTTTACTTTAATCAGAAGTTGTCAATCATAATCTGTGATGTTCCTCATGTTACTGCAATTATCTGGCAGACCGGTAAATAGTTAAGATGTAGGTCATGTAATGGCCATGTATTACTTGTTTCATACTTTAAATCCTAGAAATAATTTCATAAAAATCAAAATAAACAAAATAATGAAAACTATTTAAAACCCAAGAAACATTATTTTGTTCACTGTGCAGAATGAAAATATAAAAATCACTATGAGTAACCCTTTCTTACTCACAGACTTTGGGTAAACATTTTGGGCAGTAGATGATTTTGGATATTGTAAATAATATATGCACAATATTATGTCAAACTCAATAAATGTGACATTGGGATACAGAGCAGTAGGCCAGGAACCAATTATAATAGTATGGATTAGTCATCTGCAAATTGAATTGAGAATAAAGTCCAACTTGAATGTTTTTCAGACGCTTGAGTCAAAAAAACTATTATATTCCATATTACATTACATTAAAACCATGTGAATATTTATGACTCTGACATATTTATTTATTCATAAGACGCCGATCGTCAAGATATGGGCGAATATGGATTTCGAATGAGTGTGATGAGTGTAGATGAGCGAATGTAGTCATTGTTACAAACTAAGACCAACAATTCTTTAGAAAGTATTATTAATTAATAGCCCAATGACAAATGAACAGCCGATAATTATTACATACCAATATTTACAGGTTTTAAATACTTGTTTAGTAGTAACATTAATACGTTCACTGCTTATGGCACCCTTCCGTGCCATGCCTTGTGCTCCACGCTTGCGCATGGAGTGCTTCCACACTGAATTGTAAGTTTTTTGTTATTGCCTCAGTGTTTTCAGCATTTGCAGAAGCCCTGTCATTCATTGTGAGCACTCTAGAAACGTTCTGTCGAACAAAATATTACCATTCGATATATTTGAATATAAATTGTTCAAATAAACCAAATATTCGCTATATTTCACCGCACCTAGTAAAGGTTATCACTTGTAGGTTAGTAGCGAACATTTTTACAATTTTCTGAACTAAAATGTATTAGGTTTAATAAATTTTTACTTCATATAAGATATAGTGGTTTTGTAAAACATTATATATTTCTTTCTCCTCCTTTCCTTCTTGTGTCCAAAAAACCCAAATGTATCATCTTATACTTTCGGGCTGAATTGATTATTACTTTTACCACATAACTATTCCAACAATATAATGTAATAAATCAATTGTACCCAATGTAGCAGTGGGAAAATTTTGAATAAAAACACAATGAACATTGTCTAATTATGCATTGTAACCACTGCAATACAAAATTTAAAAGTGGTTACTTAAATGACTAGCAACTAGTCGTTTAACACTTGATTGATGTATTTCAAGTGGCTTAGTCCATTGCCAGGTACAAAGTTAAATAAGTTTTAGTTATGATATTCTTAGTTATGATATATTATATGATATTCTCTGACCACACTTAACTACTAAACAAAAACCACTACTAGTTCAGTTTCAACTACATTAGTATTAAAAATAATTTAGTAATAAAATAATAAATAGTTTAAAATGTATTAAAGCTAACCTATTTTCTATAATGCTAACACAATTACTCACAAAATCTACCTCCTTTTCGAATAATTGTCATAGTAATTTTATACACACTGATGACTACTTTTTTACTGGTATCTTGTAATTTGTTTACATGTTTTTATATTACCAATACATTTCCACCTTAAGAAAAACTTTTAAGAGTAAATTTAACTAAAGTTAGTAATAAATTAATAGTTATACAATAAACTTGTTTATTTATTTAAAATACACAGCTGTCAAACAATTATAAAATTTATTTTTCAATTGATTTCATACTATTTCTACAATTTAATGTAAATTTACATTGTTCTTCAATAAATAACTGCCTCTAAGATCATTTAATTTATGAAGATGTATGTAGATATAGTAATTTTTTCTTGCAATTATGGCCACAAAAAAACTCAAATTTCTATTGATTATAAGTGGAACTATAAACTTAAAGAAAAAATAAAAAAACCAAACAAATGCAAAGTGTTTATAAAATAAGTAGTTTAGGGATCTAAAAATTGACCAGCATTTTTCTGGCTGAATTTAAGAATAAGCATTTCTAGTGAAATAATTCACAAATTACATTCTAAAACAATATAGACAGTTCTACTTCAATAAAAGAATATTTAAATACATCAACATTTTCTGAACAAAATCACTTGTACAATCACTTCATTACAATTACCGTTTTAATGTTATTCATTTCTAAAACGCCGATCGTAGATATATGGACGAATATGAGGGGTGAATGAGTGTGATGAGTGAAGATGAACAAGTGTAGTCATTGTTACTATCTGAGTTCGACTTAGCTCAGAAAGGACTATTTATTAATAGCCCAATGTGCCCAGAGCAACTATGGGGTCTACAGCTTTATGTGGAATCCGAAAAACATAGTGTTGGTCTGATTTTCAGCTGACTGACAAGTCTGACAATCAGTTCTCTCCCCTTCACAACCCTACACATCCAAGATGACACCACAGACTTTTCTAGTAGTGTCCACGTTAATGGCAACCATTGAGCGAACGCCGTGTCGGTACTAAGAGGACCAAGCATGGAACCTATCACCTACAACCTCCCAAACACTTTGCTCCTAAGTAGCTAACATTTTTCTATCAGTGTATCAGGTTTTTATTACACAAATGAACAGAGCCCAAAAACACTGAGAGAACTTACACACCTTTGTAAGTTTGAGAGTTGTATACCATCACCTTTTGCTCCTGAAGCCCACATTTTTAGAATTAGAAGCATCTCCCAATTTATCCTATGTTAAAATTTTCTAACAACAGAGATCCCGTCAGAATATTCAGACTTAAAAAAAAATTAAAATAGATAACAAATATTATATCTACTCAAATCACATTTCTTTTATAGGCCTATTCCATTTCCAGAAAGAACTGTTATCATATAGTTATGTTAAAAGAATGTTATTAATTAACTGTAGCATGTATACAACATCGAAAATCAATTTAGGTGGCTGTGGCATATGCCACTAGACAGATTTATAAGTCAAAATGCTCCCTCAACGTCTTGTTTACTGAGAGTTTGTTTTGTTTTGTTGAACTAAATCAGGTGTCAAGAGAAAGAAATCATACAGCCTATGTGGAAATGCAAAAGAGGATAAGACCATGAGCTGTACTCTATACCTATCTGTTAGAGACATAAAAGCTGATGAGTAATATTTTTTATGTAATTAGGTCAACTATATTTTTTTTATTTTTCGTTTAAAAGTATTAAACTGTTTGTAATACAATTAATTGTTAACCTAATTTTAAAACCTTAATAACAGTATAAAAATTAGACTATATATAAAAAGCAATGAAAAACACCTATATTTATGTTGCAGAGTTAGGACTCACTTCACTTTTTTTGTACATATAGTATCAACTTGGATTTCTGTATACATGTTTATTATTAAATATGCTCGTAAGACAAGTAAAAAGTATATTTTTACTAAAGTTATTTAATTAAAAAGTGTAAAAGTAATCAAATTAAAAATTGTCATTTTTTCTAATTTTTAACATGATAAGTAGAGTTTTTAGAGTAGTTTAGTTCATTAGTAAATAGATTAGTTTATAATAATTATAGTATTAAACTTAATAAAAATTAGATGATAAAATAAATCATACATAAATAGTTAGCAAAAACACTTCACATTTGCTAACTTGGCTCTATAATCCTCGAAGATACTCTGTGTCAGAATGTCACGTTTTTTAGGTATACCTCTCGACTATTGTATGGAAGCAAAGGGAATATAACCTTATGTTTTTAGAATTTTTTAGAAGACTTGAGAAATGTACATCTAAATACAGAAATGATAAGTTTTTTTTCTTATGAGATGGATGAATTACTTGATAAATTTATCATGACTATCATTGGCTGGATCATAAGGTATTTAAGCAAGAATTTTATTTTATATAAATTCATGCCTTTATTTTTACGTTTGTTACATTACTTATGTGGGTTTCTGCCTATAATCGATGTTGAAATCCCAACAAATAATCAGTTTTGTTGAATATTTGTTATAAGTAATTTTATAAACCACATTATAGTTACATAGTTATTACTAACCTGTACTCATATTAGAGTCTTGGCTATGGCCTGCGTTGAGGCCAGATTGAGGTGCCATTTGTATTTGAGAGCCAGCGGACATCTAAAACAAAATTAAGTTTTAAAAAAAATCAATCATTTATTTCTTTTAAAATTAGTCAAGCATATTCATTGCAATACACATTTACATTAATCACCTGCGGCAAAGTCTTCTTGTAATGATTTTAATACTTCAGCTTTCATTCCCTATTTTCACAATTTACATCACGCAATAAAACTCAATGAGCAGCAGTACTTTAGTGATAGGAGTGGAATTGCATTCTTCTTATAAAATAAATAGTTATTTTAATTAGCATAATACGTGTTGGTACAAACACAGTCTACATCACATCATCTAAAGTCTACATCACATTTAAAAGTATGGAAAGTTAATTCCTCCACTGTTCCAAGTGATAAAATTGAAACAGTGTCAAAATATCACAATTTTATATTTTTGATTAAGCTAACTAATGAACAACAAAACGTTCCTACTTATGTCATTGATGAGTTAGTTCTAAATAAAAGAAAATATATCTTACTAAAAGAAAAAAATCTGTTTAATTAATAGTAACAATATAGAACACATAAATAAAAATTTAAAAAAAATTACTAACAATGATGAAACTGCAATTAGATTCCACATCAAAATTCTTATACAAAATAATGCTCACCATTATCTTCACATGTTATAACTAATTATAATACAATAATGTGGAGGGCTAACTGAAGCAAACTTTGACCTAATCACTCTGAAATAGGTTTGTTCTCTGGCGATAGAAAGCTGACAAATATAGTATTTCAACAAATAATATACACTACATTCTGTGCAGCCATAAATTAACACTTCCGATTGACCTTGAGAAATGCAGTATAGTCTGGATCTAACAATCCTTTCCTCTCTAAACACTTTTCACACGTCTTCTACTATGGTATTAAAACAGCATAAAAAAAGAATGAGACTTCATTTTCTCCTCTTAAAAATTACAATTAATCTATTTATACAAATTAAACCTTTAAAACTAAAGTGAAAAATGTTCACCACTATTAATAAAAACATTTTGAAACAAGCTCCTTTTTTAATTTTACTTTACAAAAGTAAAACAGAACCAAAGTGCATAAAAGGAAATCCCACAAAAACCGTCTTATGTCTTTCTGTAGATTAGTGAATACTGTACTTCCACTTAGAAAAAACAAAGATAAACAAAGAAATTTAAAGAAATGCAACTGATACTTAAGTTAAATGTTTGTGCACTGATAAAATTACTTAGGAAGATAGGACCAGAATAGTAAAGGGAAAGTTACATATTCTCAAGAGATTCGAAATCATGTTTATTAAGTAAAGTCATATTGTCAAAGATAAATTTACAAGTATAAGTTAGATCTCTTCTTCTACGATCTTAGGTGGAATTCTTCTAGATAGTAAGAAAGCCTTCTGAGTATCCATTTGTAAAGGGCAATTTTAAGGTGTCTTACTGCATTAATTTGTAGGTTAGGTGCCAGATGGTTAAAAGCGTTATTCCGCTGTGTCCGTTTTTCTCAAACAGGAGCAGTGATGAGTTGGAAGTTTGTATTAATGACCTTTTTTTACTATGCTGTTGGTAATAAGTATGTATATTAGTATATATTATCACATCTTGAATATAGAGAGCAAACACTTGAACATTCCTAGTGTCTTAAAGGCCTCTCTACAACTTTCCCTATGTTGGAATCCAGCTGGAGCTTCCAGCACAGCCTTTTTATGGAAACTGTGAAGAGAGTTCTGCAAGGCTGTAAACGGTACATTTTCCATACTTTTTTAATGAGATGTTGGTCTTTTTAGATGACCATCTCGTAACAATATTCATGTACTCAATCTATTATTTTTGCTGGCTACGTTGGAGTTCAGTGGTTAATACTACAATGCAGTCGCAGAGTCTTGTGTCAAAAATTTGGAGTTTGAATCCCCAACTGACCTTACAATTGATACTTCACATGTCCTTCGACCCATATGAACCAACAAATGAAGTTAAAAAAGCAAATAAAGAACACAATAATTTTTCTTAGGTATAACTTTAAAAGGAATATAGGACTGAGGGATGGCAAATTACCAATTAAAGCTGAATTTTACAATAAATTGCATGATTTAGGGCGAAGATTGGCAATTTTATGGTCATAGTGTACAGCAACATTGATATGACGCGCTTATTGTAGTATAAACAACAGTGGGCTTCAAAAAGTGTGTAAAAAAAACTACAACAGTATAAAAAACAACAGCGAGTTCTACTATTTTATATCAAGACAATAGTAGAACTCAATCTCCATATACCAATCCAAATAAATCCAATATCTGTAATACTGCCATCATTAAAACAGAAGTAAATTGGTGAATTTTATTTTTGTCATAAAAATAAAATTAGCCAACACATTAGACAAATTATTCAATCTAAATATATTTGGAGTAATAGACTTGATTATATACACAATATAGATATTTCATCTAATAGGAATATTTGTGCTTGTAATTTTGTTAGTTAGTGAGGTACGCAACCTCAGCTGGTTTACACTGCACTACATTTACATGGGAGTACACTAGCGCTCCACAATAGACCACAAAAAGAGCTGAAATTTTTAGACTTAAAATTTAACAATGGATGGGAAATCTATTTGTGTATAAACTCAATGGTAATAGGCCAAAAGTTCTCAAGTGTACTGTTTTATTAACACTCTAGACTTCTAAGAGCCACCTCACTGTGCTAATGAACCTCAGAAGTATTGAACCAGTTTGAACCAAATATGGAATTTGGCTGTGTGTGCTTGAAGTGTAATGAGATGTGCAAGACTCAGATCATGACAGAACCTCACTTACAGAGCTCTTGATATAACCTCCTATCCACCCCTGTACACACAGCTCTGGTCATGTTCCAAGTCAACCTGACATAATATCAGAGAACTGTTGCTGGCCAGTCAACCAGTACCCAGAGGCCAACTGTGTGGGACATATATTATCTTATCAGCATTTTATCACATTCCTGTTGGAAGAGTTGTTTGTTCAGTTCCTCTTTCCTATAGTGGATCACTACAAACACCTCAAAACAACATTTATAAGAAGTGCGTTATTAATCATATTTCTAGATTCAATAAAATTGTAGGTTGTTTACACAAAATATAAACACTTGTATCTATTCAAGCACATACAGGGTGTTTTATAAGTATGGAAACACCTTCATTTCTCTTAAATTGGTCCATATAAATAACTGAGATTAATCATGCCTCTGTAGTTTTTTTAATCTTTAGATGCAGTTTGTAATTTTTTTCAACTTATAAGGAGGCCCGTGGAAGTTATTGTAAAAAGTTTAAACGAAAGGCTATGATAAATTGCCCATCATTTTAAAGTCTATTTTTTTCTGAATAAGACGCCACAAGCTTCGAGTAAAAAAAAAACACCCTATCAGAAATGGCGAATGGTTAATCTTTCTAAGTAGAGGGTCTTGAATAAGTATGGGACCACTTTAATTTCTCTTAAATGGGTCCAGATAAGTAATTGAGATTTGGTATAATTCTGTTGAAAGTTTTTTCTATCTTTTGATGCAGTTTATAATTTTTTTTACCAAGAGGGGATGGCCTGTGGAGGGTATCGTAAAAAGTTTAAATGAAAGGCTATAATGAGTTGCTCATCATTTTAAAGCCTATTTTTTTCTGAATAAGACACAAACAGTTTCAAGTGAAAAGGACCACCTTGTCAGAAGTGGCGACTGGTTAACCTTTCTTAGCAGTGATATTTGAGTGGGAATCCAAAATGTTGTAAATGCCAGTTCTGTTCTAAGAGTTATTTATATCAGTATGTCAATAATATCATAATAAGATAATTTTCTATTTGTTTAATCAAATACCTAGCTTCATAACTAGCTTTTACAACATGTCAAATTCCCACTCAAATATCACTGCTAAGAAAGGTTAACCAGTCGCCACTTCTGATAGGAAGGTTCTTTTGGCTTGAAACTTGCGACTTATTCAGAAAAAAATAGGCTGAAATGTTGAGCAATTTGTCATAGCCTTTCTTTTGAGCATTTTCCGATATTGTTTCCGGGGCCTCCTCTCTAGATTGAAAAAATTACAAACTGCATTAAAAGATAGAAAAAAAACTTGCAACAGAGTTTTATACTACATCTCAATTATTTTCTGGACCCATTTAAAATAAATTAAGGTAGTTACATACTTTTTCAAGCCCTCTGCTAAGAAAGATTAACCAGTCACAATTTCTGATAAAGTGGTTCTTTTGACTTTCATACGTTGTCAATACTCTATATATATTCGTCCAAATCATTATTCATTTACAAAAGGCTAAATATCTTATTTAAACTACAAAAAATTACGCAAGTCAAGGGCTTTTTTCTCATTTCTTTTATTTTCAGGTTAATTTATAAAAATTTTTAAATAACAAACATTTAAAACTTCATTGCAAATTAATAACATTTGAACCACCAACCAAATTCAATTTATATCAGAAATCATTTCCTTCTGAACAATATTTATGTCTCAATATTTGGCCCAGGAAATTTAAGTCTGAATGTTTATTATCACAGAGATAAGAATAGCCTTTAGGTAAGAAACACTTCAATCATCATCACTACCATAGGTTTCCTGTTCACCGCTACGTACACATTGAAGGTGACATGTATCAAGTTACACCCTCTGGTTCACAGGTTGGCCAACTTTACATCCTTCAATAGACATTACCCAAGCCAAACATGGGTGTTTCATAAGAGTCTAAATATGAGATTAAAACTGACAGAAGACTTATTCTCTTTTTCCATCAGTTCTGTAAAATCCAAGTTAATTTTGAAATTTTTCTTATTCAATAAAAATTTTAAAATTATGTAGAGTACAATATTGGAGATGAAAACAGGATATTTTACCTAGCAATATAAACAATTTAAATGTCTTAGGATATGAATAGGAAATATTTGAAGAAAAAAATTATCCACTCACTGTAAGAAAAGAAATTGGGAGAAAGAGTCATCGAGTTACTAAATGAAAATAAATTTGCTTGATATACACTTTAAAGCACATTTACTACAAAAACAGTTTGGGACAATATTGTCTGCAAGGAGAAGAAAATGGCATACTAAACAAAGAGAATTATCAATTTGCTGGAGATATCAGTAGCTTTGAGTGTTTAAATGACCTACAACATTCAAGAGGAAAACCTATGGTCAAGTTGGCCAACCTATGAACCGGAGGGTGTAACTTGTTACATGGCACCTTCAGAATGTGTACCAGAGCCCGCAATATCCCTCAGCCATGCCCTGCCTCTAATACAGAGTTCTCAACAGACTGACATAGTACAAAACTTGATAATAATGTCCCTGGGAGCCAAAATAAAACTGAATAAGTTAAAGCAATTAAAACACTATTTTCATTGCTTGACCAATCCAAACAACAATTTGGGTCAACTCCTTAAGTTTCAAATTGATAAGTAACAAACTATTGATTAGTAAACACACAGTTACGGGCCCATCTCACGTTATCATCAGAGAAATCCATATAAACAATACAGGATTAACACTGAACAAGGTACATGTAGTGTATGGTTTGCTGTCAGCTACCATTTATTAATTTACAAACATTAAAAAACAGTAATATATCTTCATAAAAAGGTCCAAAAGACATTTAATATTAATAAAACTGTTATATGATCAGCTGTCAAAAAACTACATCCAACCCATCAAGACCTGCCTCACTGATTGTATTTATATTACCTAATCTCTCTGTAAAAGAGCAAAGGGGCATTCTGTAACTATGTGATCCATTATTTGGATAAACTCCCCGAAATCACATGACTAATCAAGTGTCAATCCCTATTTATGTTTTCAGTAGTTATATCTGCCCACACCAGTTCAGAAGCGATTCAACAGTGTCCATTCCATACGAGGGATTTTCATCCCACCTACAGGTATTGATTATCTATCAATAATAAGAAACTTATTTCGTCCATCAAAACTGTTCCACGCTATGGCCCAGCTAATTGGGCTAGAAATTCTATTTACTGAACTAGAAAGTAGTGTGTAGAGGTGGATTTCAATAATTTAAGCGCTTTTGACATGGGATCTCCTGTGTAATGAAGATACGTGGGGCATTCGAGATCTTATTTAATTCTTTAAGTAGTGTTCGTGATCTCTCATATCTAGAGGAGCTATAATACACTGCAGCAAGAGCCAAGGAAGTGAAGTTGCCATGAGAGAGCTACTTATAGCTCTCACGACCCTATTACATCAATCACGTTAGTATATAAGCTATTTAGCCACACATGAGCACTGTATTCAGTAGCTGAATAAAACAATGGCAAAGCAGTTGTACGCATGGGCTCCTCGATTCGTTCCGGCAATATGATGTAGCACATTTGCCTCATTTTTAATTTTAGCTGCTGTTGTTTGAAGATGGCTTTAAACATCAGCGATCGATCTAACGTTACTCCCAGACACTGTGGGTGATCATTGTGATGGAGTTTTAGATCATACTCCATAGGGGCGATACTATTTGCTTCCACAGTAAATCTTTAAGCGCTGTACTTCCCCTCCTTCTTCCTCCTCGTAGTTGTTAGTAGTAGTAGGTGTCACAAATCTGTAA
The DNA here is from genome assembly GCA_035578905.1 of Stictocephala bisonia. Taxonomy (NCBI): domain Eukaryota; kingdom Metazoa; phylum Arthropoda; class Insecta; order Hemiptera; family Membracidae; genus Stictocephala; species Stictocephala bisonia. The sequence continues at coordinate 40,232 of JAQJVL010002149.1, forward strand.
TCTCCTAGCTATGGCAGCTATCACACAAAAGTTTGAACAAGGTGAATACTGATGGTAATCCCCTATGGTTATTGTTATTTATCTTTAAGCGCTGTACTTCCCCCCTCCTCCTTCCCCCTCGTAGTTGTTAGTAGTAGTAGGTGTCACAAATCTGTAATCTCCTAGCTATGGCAGCTATCACACAAAAGTTTGAACAAGGTGAATACTGATGGTAATCCCCTATGGTTATTGTTATTTATCTTTAAGCGCTGTACTTCCCCCCTCCTTCTTCCTCCTCGTAGTTGTTAGTAGTAGTAGGTGTCACAAATCTGTAATCTCCTAGCTATGGCAGCTATCACACAAAAGTTTGAACAAGGTGAATACTGATGGTAATCCCCTATGGTTATTGTTATTTATCTTTAAGCGCTGTACTTCCCCCTCCTCCTTCCCCCTCGTAGTTGTTAGTAGTAGTAGGTGTCACAAATCTGTAATCTCCTAGCTATGGCAGCTATCACACAAAAGTTTGAACAAGGTGAATACTGATGGTAATCCCCTATGGTTATTGTTATTTATCTTAATTTTTAAGTTTATTATCTGGTGTATACTAGTGTAACACTTGTCTCTATTAAACATAGTAGAATTTTTATACACTCTATTTATTTCAAAGTCACTTTACATACTAAAAGTCATCAGTAGAGATGACTGAATAAATACCGGATGTCCAGCAAATTCCCTAATGTCATATTTACTGCAATTAAAGGTGTGAATTTTCATTTAATACCATGAAAAAACTATGAAAACTTTAGATTATGCCTCTATGCTCTAAACCTCCTAGAGTAGTAATCACAATCAAGCCAAAATATGTGCATCTAAAGCTACACAGACACGATCATGAAGATCTAAACATTGGTGTGTTTACTAAAGCACATCGTAGCGTAACACATTAAACTTTATATACTAATACTTGATAGTACAAAATTCTGTATTGATGAAACAGTGTTGCTAAGGAGTTGACAATAGTCTTAAGTTGAACATACTTCTAGTCTGACATTTTATATTCTTTACAAAAACATCATTAATATTCCAAATATCCCTCAAGATAATATTATGAAATTTTGGAGTTGTTTTACTAACTCAAATGTCAAAAAATATTTTATTTAAATGTTTTCAAATTTCAAAATGGTGGCTATTTAAAATATCTAGTCAAATTCGATGAAAATCAGTAATTATGGAACAAATTTGCAAAAGACACATTTTAGACATTTTCATGCTAAATCCAACATCACGTTCAATCGGCTCTCTCAGCTGTTCAATATCATCTTTGGCCGTTGAGTAGACCATAGATTTCAAGTGACCCCACAAGAAAAAGTCTATTAGGTTTAAATTGGGCGATCTCACTGGCCATGCTATAGGGCCGCTATGACCAATCCACTTACTACTATATTGCTCATCCAAATATGCTCGTACATTATAACAGAAAAATTAGGTGCACCATAGTGCATAAACCACATGTTTTGTGTGGTATTCAGAGGTACATCTTCAATAACATTGGTCAGGCCATGTTCAACAAATAGCTAATTCCATTCACTTTTGGTGGTAAATGCACTAAGCCAATAAAACTATCCCCAATAACACTTGCCCAAAAATTTCATGAAAAATTGTGCTAGTGTCTCGATTGTAGAATTACATGCAGATTTTCATCTGCCCAGTGGTGGGCATTATGAAAATTCACAATAACATGTTGGTTGAAGCCTGCCTCATCAGTAAAAAGTGCTTAAGACAAAAATTTAGGGCTTTTCTCAAGGTGGCTGTTTTCCAAACTGCCAAGTCACTCCTGGGAAGTCAACAGCACTATAAGACATGTCATAAGACAAATATTTAGGGCTTTTCTCAAGGTGGCTGTTTTCCAAACTGCCAAGTCACTCCTGGGAAGTCAACAGCACTATAAGACATGTCATAAGACAAATATTTAGGGCTTTTCTCAAGGTGGCTTTTTTCCAAAATGCCAAGTCACTCCTGGGAAGTCAACAGCACTATAAGACATGTCATAAGACATGCTCGTTTTGGATCTTGGGCCAAAACAAGCTTATCTACTTCAACAGTATGATTCTTATTTATTTTAGTAATGAGTTACAAGTGAATGAGTTATGTTTATTATAATAACATTGTATGGTTATTACAGATCCCATCTAGTGGACCATAACTCGATATTATTAAATTTTTAATTAAAAATCATAAAGAATAGCATGTTAAGTTTCACATTTTAACTCTAGAACAACTAATAATTTACAAAAACCAACTAATGGACCACTAGAACAGTTCAAATGACACTTCAGGTGTTACGGTAAGATCATCGTTACAGTCCCATAGTTTTGTGGACCAAAACAGCCCCCTTAATAGCTCACAAAATTGTTGCCTATTACGGTAGTAATCCTTATAAATGATTGCACTCTGAATATGATACGGGTAGAGTTACTGTACAGTACAGATACTTCTTGTAATTAATTGTGGAAGGATCTTCTTAAACAGCTCGCAGGACTCAATTTTCTGTGTCCAAAGTTCTTATTGTTCGAGGTCTACCACAACTATCTTATGGAATCATAAAGCATACTTGTTTGTGCATACTGTACAAACATTGCTACTCTGTACTTGTGTAGGCGGGCGTGCGTAGGACTCCTTTTTCATAACTAAGGAAAATAATTGTTATTTCATAACAAGGAAATAATTGTTGTTAAAATAATTAATTGTTTTGCTCGAGTACGTAGAAGTCTAAAAAAAATCTTCATTGGGGACTAAAATTAAGTCTATTAATTTGAAATAGATCCATCTTAAGAATGTAAACTAATATAACACATACAAAACTGTAAATAATCACAATTGTAAAAAACCATTAAATGATAAAAAATATGTCCACAGTCAAAAGTGTTTTCAAATAATTAGAAAATGTTATTACTAATTGCAACCATTTTATGTACAATTGGCGACGAATAATCACTAATTATGGCAACCATTTTATTACAATTGGCAACCATTTTAACATTATATGCGACCATTTATTACTAATTGGACGTATAATTGTACTCCGTCTGTATTGTAAGAACAATTTTTTTTAAGTATCAGCTAATCCTAATAGATTTGCTAATCCTAAATAAGTCAGAATACACTATTAGTTTACAGATAAAGCCTGACTATGATCTATTCTAATTGACTGACCTTGAAAAATTCGATTTCTTTCTGGATAATTGCTTACATCAATATATTCTATTCACAAAATGATTGATAAAAAAATTAGTGTACACCAATATGCATAAAAAATTTGATGGAAGACTGAGTCAGTCTTATTAGAAAATTACTGGACTTTAAAACATTTTAAATGCCCTTAATGTTAAATTATAGTCTAAATCAAATACTTATCTGGCTTCCTAAATGCAATATCTAATTTTCTCAATATAAATTATCTTCTCTACTATGTGAATGTTCATAACCTACTAGTTATGAACCAGTAACATGGTCATGCAAGTAAAATTTGTAATATTTTAACTGTAGCAACACATGCCAAGATTAATGGACATAAAATCATGCCACTAGTTTTGCAGAAAATACAATTGGTAAATTATTTATACAGATAAAAGAGACTGAGACAGACCCTAGTACCATATTTTATTAAAAGAGTAGAGGACGAGACAGAGACCTTTGAGGTTTACCATATTTTATCCCAATTAACTGAGATCTCTTCCATTGGAAGAACTTTATTTCTGTTACAGAGCATGTATAATACAAAATAATATTGGAGTTTGTTAACAATAATTGTCGTTTTCCCAAAATGATATATCCTTGGAAGTCAACAGCACAATAAAACATGCTCGTTTTGAACTTGGGCCAAAACAAGCTTATCTACTTCAACAGTATGATTCTTATTTATTTTAGTAATGAGTTACAAGTGAATGAGTTATGTTTATTATAATAACATTGTATGGTTATTACAGATCCCATCTAGTGGACCATAACTCGATATTATTAAATTTTTAATTAAAAATCATAAAGAATAGCATGTTAAGTTTCATATTTTAACTCTAGAACAACTAATAATTTACAAAAACCAACTAATGGACCACTAGAACAGTTCAAATGACACTTCAGGTGTTGCGGTAAGATCATCGTTACAGTCCCATAGTTTTGTGGACCAAAACAGCCCCCTTAATAGCTTACAAAATTGTTGCCTATTACGGTAGTAATCCTTATAAATGATTGCACTCTGAATATGATACGGGTAGAGTTACTGTACAGTACAGATACTTCTTGTAATTAATTGTGGAAGGATCTTCTTAAACAGCTCGCAGGACTCAATTTTCTGTGTCCAAAGTTCTTATTTGGTGACCAAAATTACACCCAAGACCCCCTACGAGTTGATGGTCATGAATTCGAACAAGTACCGGAATTCAAATACCTCAGAGTCACAATTTCAAATAAAAACGCAGAAGAAATTGAGATACAGCAAAGAATAAATTCAGCCAACAGATGCATTTATGCATGCAATAGATTACTATCTTCCAAGTCATTGTCACACAAAACAAAAATTAGGTTGTACAGTTGACTCTTGATAATCCGACAGTCACGGGACCAGTAGGGTGTCGGATTACCAAAAACGTCGGATTACCAAATGTACCTGCCATCATTACTGAATTCGATGTTTAAACTTAAAACAATAACAAATACGATAGTTTTAAGCAATAGGTATGTACAGTACTGTATTAACAAACATATTTCATACTGTTTGTGAATATTTATGTGCATAAAATAAATACGTACTGTATTGACCAAAGGTCTAGGTTAAAAATAAAGTACAGTAATTAATGCCGATAATTTTAAGAAATTGACAAACTGTATTTACTACATTAAAAGTACAGGATTGTATGTATTATAGCAAAGTTTGTACTGTACTTACACACATATGAACAGATTTGCAAAACAGTAAATAAACTAAACATGAAAAAAATCTGTCATTTTCTTCTGCTTCTTTGTACGCAAACCTTCGTTAATCGCTTTTTCTTGAATGTATTTCAAAACTAAAACGTTGTTGACGTCTAGGTCACGTTCCTCACACTAGCGAATCAAAGTGTTGGCAGCAGACAAAGCTTCATCACAGCTGATCACGGATTTTTCTCCGTCTCCACGGCCTCTTCAATTGTGTCGTTTTGTGTTATGATTTCTTGCAGAATCTCTTCATCTGTTTGTTCTGCACCCAGGTTATCGTCTAACACCCATCTTATTAGTTCTTCCAATAATTCTTGTTGGACGTTAGTTTGATTACAAAGTAAAATGGTTTCTTCCACTACACGATTGTTATCTTGGGTGTTGTCGTCATCTTCCCGTTGGTTTTCATCATCTTTATTTTGGAGGAGGGGGTTATGTGGCCAAACATTTTTCCAGGATTTTATAAGTGTTGATGGCTGGTCTTGTTGCCACGCAAAAGCTGCATTAAGAATAGCGTCCTTAATGTCAAACTTTTTCAACAGTGTTGTAATGTCTGCATCTGGTTGGCAAACAATATCCATAAGTAGGCGTTTTTTGTAATGCGCCTTTAGAGTTTTGATAACATTCTGATCCATTGGCTGAATCAGAGCAGTTGTATTTTTCGGTAAATACATGACCTCGATGTATCCATCGGCTGTTTTTGCTTTTAATTCTTCTGATTTTGGATGCCCAGGAGCATTATCTAATAATAAAAGAGCCTTTAATGGCAGATTATTAGCCTTTAAATGCTGTTTTACTTCTTTGACAAAATGATTATTATACCAGTCTAGGAAGATTTCTTGGGTCACCCACGCTCGACCGCGTCGGACTACCGAGCGTGTCAGACTGATAAGTGTCGGACTACCGCGAGTCAACTGTACAAATCAATAGTCATCCCAGTTTTGCTCTATGGATCTGAAACGTGGATACTAAATAAGAAAGAGGAAAAAAAACTAATTGTCTTCGAAAACAAAGTCTTGAGAAAGATATATGGGCCCACATATGACCAAGGGGAGTGGAGAAGGAAACATAACAGGGAGATTAGAGACCTGTATAACGACGCAGACATTGTGAGTGAGGTCAAAAGTAGAAGACTAAGGTGGGCTGGGCATGTGTTGAGAAGGAGAGAAGAGTCCCAACTAAAGAAAGTTTGCAAAAATAACCCTGAGGGAAGGCGACCTCGTGGGAGGCCAAAACAAAGATGGTGGGACCAGGTTAGGCTAGATATACAGCGAGTTGGAGCCATGGAAGAGAATGCAGAGGACAGGTCAATCTGGAGAGGCTTTGTTGGTGCGGCTAAATATCACCTGCGATATAGATGGCCCTGGGAGTAAGTAAGTAAAGTTCTTATTGTTCGAGGTCTACCACAACTATCTTATGGAATCATAAAGCATACTTGTTTGTGCATACTGTACAAACATTGCTACTCTGTACTTGTGTAGGACTCCTTTTTCATAACTAAGGAAAATAATTTATTGTTTTGCTCGATTACGTAGAAGTCTAAAAATCTTCATTAGGGACTAAAATTAAGTCTATTAATTTGAAATAGATCCATCTTAAGAATGTAAACTAATATAACACATACAAAACTGTAAAGAATCACAATTGTAAAAAACCATTAAATGATAAAAAGTATGTCCACAGTCAAATAGTGTTATTTTCAATATAATTAGAAAATGTTATTACTAATTGGCAACCATTTTATTACTAATTGGCGACCATTTATTACTAATTGGACTGTATTAATTGTACTCCTGTATCTTGTATTGTAAGAAGAATTTTTTTTTAAGTATACATAGCTAATTCTTAAATATGTATTTGCTAATTCGTAAATAAGTCAGAATACACAATTTTACAGATAAAGCCTGACTATGATCTATTCTATTGATCTGACTCTTGAAATAATTCTGATTTTTCTTTTCTGGATAATTGCTTACTATAAGTATAATTCTATTCACAAAATGATTGATAAAAAAATTACTGATACACAAAATATGCATACAAAATATCTTGATGGAAGACTGAGTCAGTTTCTTAGTTAGAAAAATTACTGGGAACTTTTAAAATACATTTTAAATGCCCCTTAATTTTTAATTTATAGTCTAAATAAATAACTATAGTCTGCTTTCCTAATAAGCAAATATTTCTAATTTTCTCAATATAAATTTATCTTCTCTATCTATTGTAGTAATGGTTCATAACCTACTAGTTATGAACCATGTACTGGCCATGCCAAGTAAAATTTGTAATTATTTTAACTGTTCAACACATGCCAAGAGTTAATGGACATAGAATCACTGCCACTAAGTTTTGCAGAAAATACAATTTGGTAAATTATTTATACAGATTAAAAGAGGACTGAGGACAGAGCCCTGAGGTTACCATATTTTATTAAAAGAGTAGAGGACTGAGGACAGAGCCCTGAGTTTACCATATTTTATTCCCAATTAATGAGATCTCTTTCCATTGAGAGAACTTTTTATTTTCTGTTACAAAGATGATTTAATAAAAATAATATTGGAGTTTGTTAACAATAAATTGTCAGTTTCATATAAATGATATATTCCTTAAATAACTACATCAAGGGTAGTTTCCTTTATTGGTATCTAATTACAAATAAGCTTAGAAAATTATTTTTTTTTTTTTTATATATTTTTAAAATTATTACTTTTGTAATTTTCAAAAGTAGCATTTTAAATAATTTTGATATACAGAAACAAGTCAGATTGGTTCACAATTTTCTCATTTTTCCTTAGTATTCTTCTTAAAAACTGGGTAAGCAGTCCTTCTTAGACTGGTTTTTCTATAATCGTGACATTTATGTTGGAGTAAAACATGTAGAAATTATTCTGTATTACTCATACTATTGGTAAAACAAACTTTTAACTAAGAGGAGCTTGAAAAATGCTGGTGTTTTTGACAAACATATTTTTTAGCCATGACCTTTTTTAACTCAAAAAAATAAGAAAGAAAGGAACTATGAAGCAAAAGATAGGAAAAGGGGATACAACTGCTATTCTTAACCCTTTGGGGACCAAATGACTATATGTCATTGAAGTTTTTTCCCTTGAGGACCGAAATGATAAAATATGGTCATTAATAAAATTCACGTTAAGGACCGATTGATGATACCCGAATGATGAAGTTTGTTACATATAACATCCAATTTACCGCTTACGATAACTTGTACGAATTTGGGATGACACGCAGACGTTCGAGAATGCTTTTTTTTATGTCTGGAGCCAGCTGTTGGAATATAACGCCAATGAAAAGAACTGATAATAACAGACAAAGTTAATTTTAACAGATGAATCCGACAGTATTAACAAAATATTTCATGTTTTTTTTTCAATCCGATGGTTATAATTTTTTCTGTATTTATAGGTGATTAAATTTAGACTTCAATAACACAGTTTCCCACATGTAAAATATTTTTTGTTTACAAGCTGTAAACATACAAATAAATAAATTTTTGATACAAAATACTTTTTGTTGGCAAAATATAAATATTTAAAAATTATAAGATGACTTTTTGGACATTTATTGTGATAAAGTACTCAATTACAAACATTCTGATCAAAGAAGTACCCTTGTATCTTTATTAGAACAGATTTTATAAATAAATGTATAAAGACTTGCGCATCTCCAAATTTTCATCCAAAATATTTTAGATGTCGTACTAGAAAAGTGAGGGAATAAGTTCGCATTTTTTTTCGGTCCACCAATTCACACTAGTTTCTACATTTATTTCTATTCTGGTTCAGAAAAGTTTAAGTGATCATTTTTTGTCTGTTGAATTTTAAACTTTGATTTTTACAATGTTGACAACAGTGTTTAACACAATGTGTGACCCCCCTGCATTGAAGTCAAAGGCTAAAATGAAGGCCTCATTTTGGTTAAAATAATAAAACACCTTCTTTGCTCGGAATTAAAGTTCTAAGGAGACAATACAGAACTCATGAGTTCTGAAAAAATAACTTAAAATTCTGAAAAAATTCAAGAGTTTGCTAGATAAAAAAATGTCTGATAAGGATGGCCCATCAAAAACAGTGATTCCCAAACTGGAATTCACAGAAAGTTTCAATCAAGTGGTCCGACAGAAGAGTCTTGATAATTGAATTGCATTGCCTATAAACAGACAATGCAATTTGCATTGCGAAATAAAAAGTAATCACAGTGTAATTATCAATGTAGGCTACATATCTGTTAGTGCTAAACTTAATGTTTAGAGATATTTTTTTAATCTTACTGTTTCCACGGTAACAATTTTTCACCTTAAAATGCATGTATTGTTTGCAATCATTTTAAATTTCTAGTGAATTTAATTTCGCCTATATGATTTATAATGTATATATTTTCTGAAACTGGATAAAATTTAGAATATTTAGGCTCATCACATTTTTATTTTATCACCCCAACATTTTTTCCAAGGGGTTACATCTCTTTTATGATTTATGACAGCAAATCTAAAGATCTGTATGTTATATATTACGAAAAAGTAAATAACATTTGGATATGATTCATATGTTATATGATAGCCTACATATTTATGAACATATTCATACATATACATATACATATACATATCCTTTACCTATTGACTTTTTCTTTGTGTACATTATTAATTGGCATTTTGTGTAAATAGAGGTACCCCTAAGCTTATTGTCTGCAAGGTGAAAGAATAGAGAAAGCTCATAAACAATTAATCCATCTTTGTATAGCAATTTTCTTCCAGGTTTAATTTTTATGGAGTTAGATTTTATTTCAAATTATGAATCTGTTGAATCAGTTACTGAAGGAACATGATAGTAACTATAAGCGGTAAACAATGGCGTCCGGCATTAACGGTTTAGATATTCCGTCTAGCGTCTGCAGATAAAAAATGTTGCCTGGCTGTAGGCTATTCTGACGTCTTCAATAACTAACGGGGAATACAGCAATCCTTTCACGGAAAGTTCCCACAGTTGTGAAAATGACATTTTAAAACAAAAAAAAAAAAAACTACCAGCATAAATATTATACGAGAAAATATACCGAGTTTAAAATATATGTAGGCCAAGGCCTATACACAAATATATTTTTATTAACAAAATGCGAGGACGGGTTTGGACAATACCTTGCTTTTACTTACACTTAATGTTAATTTTATTATTGATCGAGTTCGAATGGCAATTTTTTAAAAACATAAATAAACATTCGTACACATAAAACTTCTCCGCTGGAAGTAAGGTGGACAAAGCCGAATATTTCATTCGGCAAATACTTGTTCGGCGCGTATTTTTTTAGTTAACGGACAGACTGGGAACTCGTAATAATGAGTAATTTAAACTTTCCTGTCAGCCCGATCATAGCTGCTGGTCGTCCAGGAACAGCAGCGAAGGTACTAACAACATCGGTGTCTACTCCGAAAACATCGTAAACGTAACTATCATATTCACTATCTTTCAGCAGAATACCACTGTAATAATAAAAGAATTAGTGTACGATAATTTATTTAAATAATTTCTTAATTAAAATGTTACGTGTTGGTAGAAATGCGAAAAATTTGGCTATACGACAAAAGCATGTACAACAACAAAGTACAAAATATACAACTATTAAGTTAGTCGATTAAGGTAAACCTTTTTACCCACCTAAAATCAGAGAATCCACGAGGGAATAAAAAATAATTAAAACCAAATACAACATTAATTAAAATCAAATAGAACCAACGAGCCATTTCAGTAAACCATATAAGTAAGACCAAATTAAATTAATTAAACAAGTACGATTGTGACATAATTAGAGCAAGTATACGAATGAAAAAATTAAAACTAAATCATTAAAAACTGTAGTAACACAACGCTGACTATCATACTTTGGTACTCGGAGGGTGAAACTGTACCGCGGGATATTTAGTGCTGCGCGGTTGGCAGGACTCAGTTCAGTAGAAGACATTGTCGGGATCGCAATGAATCATAGTAGGCACAGCTCGGAGTGGCGGGGCGGCCTTGAGCGGCCAACTCAATAAAGCGAGCTGCCTGAGCGACCTGCCATCTCATCCAACACCAAATACGGACGTCTATAAATACGTGGACATACACAAGCCCCCTCTGACTGACTGAAATGGACTCGTCCATTCCACACCTTCCACCGTAAAATGGAAAAAACAATCGCGGCAGTTCATCTTCCACTACAGTCTGGCCCTGAGCTATCTACTACCGCTGTACAGAATCGATAACCGTAAACACTCCGATACTTCGTTGCGATCCTTTCGGATATACCGGTATGTAATTCAAAAACAACACAACAAGAAATAAGGAGACGGACGATCCTCCCCACTGACCATACGACCATTTTATGGTACCCACGACCATACCCAACATCAAACGACCTCAATATACATACAGTTAGCCACCATGTTATAGACAGTCAGATTATCTAGAGGCGACTAACTATGATAACCATCTAAAAAATATATTTATGGATGCATGATTTCCAAATATTCATTCAGTACTGTACATTCACGTAAAGATATCCATATCTATAATAACAGACTGGACCACTTACTCACGTTACATGATAGACCCACCCACCTCATTCATGTTACATGATAGACCCACCCACCTCATTCATGTTACATGATGGACCTACCAACCTCACTCATGTTACATGATAGACCCACCCACCTCATTCGTGTTACATGATGGCCCACGCACCTTACTCACGTTACATGATGGACCAACTCACCTTACATAATGGACCCACCCACCTCATTCGTATTACATGATGGCCCACGCACCTTACTCACGTTACATGATGGACCCACCCACCTCACTCATGTTACATGGTGGACCCACCAACCTCACTCATGTTACATGATAGACCCACTCACCTTACATAATGGACCCACCCACCTCATTCGTATTACATGATGGCCCACGCACCTCACTCATGTTACATGATGGACCCACCAACCTCACTCATGTTACATGATGGACCCACCCACCTCACTCACCTTACATAATGGACCCACCCACCTCATTCGTATTACATGATGGCCCACGCACCTTACTCACGTTACATGATGGACCCACCCACCTCACTCATGTTACATGATGGACCCACCAACCTCACTCATGTTACATGATAGACCCACTCACCTTACATAATGGACCCACCCACCTCATTCGTATTACATGATGGCCCACGCACCTCACTCACGTTACATGATGGACCCACCAACCTCACTCATGTTACATGATGGACCCACCCACCTCACTCACCTTACATAATGGACCCACCCACCTCATTCGTATTACATGATGGCCCACGCACCTCACTCATGTTACATGATGGACCCACCCACCTCACTCATGTTACATGATGGGCCCACTCACCTTATTCACGTTACATAATGGACCCACCCACCTCATTTGTGTTACATGATGGCCCACGCTCCTTACTCACGTTTCATGATGGACCCACGCACCTCACTCATTATACATGATGTACCCTCTCACCTTAGTCCGTTTCATGATGGATCCACCTACCCTCGCACCTTAATCACGTTACATGACGGACCAACCCATTCTCCCAAATAACTCATGTTACATGATGGACCCACCCACCTCACTCATGTTATATGATGAACCCACCCACCTCACGCATGTTACATGATGGATCCACCCAACGTTATCACGTTACATGATGGACCCACCCACCTTATTCATGTTGCATGATAGACCCACCCCCACCTTACTCATAATGTTACGTGATTGACACCCCCCCTTACTCACGATACATGATAGAATACAAAGGAAGCATATGTGGGGGTGCATGAGAGTAAAACCCTACCCTCACAAGACACCAATAGTAAAACACAGTTTGAAACATTCGACAAACCTAACATGCAATGTTAACTCGTTCAATGGATCAAATAATAAAGCTATACTGTAATGCAGCAAAATCCTTAATTAAAACTTCACCAAACAATACTCGTTAAAACCCAGTTATGCAACCGTATTACGTAAGATTTTGTATACGTACGCCTCTCAGTTAACTCCGTTCAAACTTTCTGCAGTAGGCCTACTAAACAGTTGCTTGTTCGATTCTCAATAGATCTCCATCCATAAGCTACAGAGCTCAAACGTGACCACGTATACAGAAGCGTCACGACGACAACCCAAAAGAGATCCACGTGAATTTCGTTATTGAAACGACCTTGAGTGTCATGTTATCAGTGGTGCGTCACCGCAACACAATCACAAGTCGCCATTTTACCAGCCAGCATTCTCAGTGCTAAAGTAAACACATGCAATAAAGGCCACGATCGTTAATTATTGTCCGTTAATTAATCATATTGCTGTTTGAAAGTTAATTTGTCGCAGATTTCCGACGTGTTAGTGTTTTCAATGTCCTGTCTTCAGGTATTACTATCAAATTTCAATTAAATACAGATGCAGTTCGACTCACTCTGAGTTTTAATTGTAATGTAGGTTAGTGTAATAAGTAACACCTGAAGACGATAAGAACTTAGCTGCAACACTAGAAGCGTTGGAAACACCTATTTAAATATATTATCTACAATGCCTTGTCATCACAAGATTACACTTAATGGTTACACGTATATTGTTACAGTAGTGGACATTTTATTTTAAATAAACAAAAAACAGCATTATTATACATGTCAAAATATTCATTTTATAACATGTTTGTTGTATCTATTGTATTTAATATTTTCCCTTAAATTATACTTGCCTAATATCAGTTGTAACTGTTACGTAGTGGAGCCGTACAAAGTACGTACCGTACCTGAGAGATTCGATATAGCACATTATGCATTCTTCAAGTTTTTTTCTCAAAACAAGCAAATAATGGGTTACCTTTAAAGTCGCAAAAAAAGTTTTGGGGGAAAACACTTCTCATCTACGAAAAGTATTGTTTTACCAAGAGGAAAATTTTAAAAATGTTTTATTTAACTAAAATATAGCATTGTGGGTACTCAAACTGTGCGGAATTTCATTATCATCAAGAATATGTCAAGAGCTTTGAAATCGGACCATTATTAAGAGTGTTAGCACCGGAAAAAGCTTATATGGATTAAAGTTATGTTCGTATAGGTTAGGTTAGGTACTGTTAGTTTAGGTTTTTTTTAGGTAAGGTAGGTTACATTCTTTTAGGTTAGGTGTTGTAAGGTTAGGTTGGCTTTAATTATTTTTTGTTAACCTAACCTAATTAAACCTAATCAAAACATAATATAACCTAACATATCCTGATCAAAACCTAACATAAACTAACCAAAACCTAACAACGTTGCTGAAACCAGCAGATTTCCGGCTCTAACACGCTTAATAATTGTTCGATTGCAAACATCTTGCTATATTAGTGATTAGGGCGCAATTCGGCTTAATTTGAGTACCTACAATATATTTTTTACTCCTACAATTGTTAGTTTTTCCTCTTTTTCATAGTTTTCCCGACTTTTCCCCAAACAGTTTTTTTAGTACATTCAAAGTTAGCCAATTATTAGCAAGTTTTTAGGACAAAAACTTTTAAAATGCATAATGTGCTATATCGAATAATTACCATTTGGGTAAAGCAAATTATTATAAATAAATGTACGTAAAATTAATCCTATATGGAACATGTATGACCCGAAGGCTCCTATATGTCTTGACAGACAAGAACATCAAGATGGCAGAACATTAATTGCTTCTTGAGTGTTTACTGACAGGTAGTAATTGAACTATTAATAAATTAGACTAGTTAATAAATTTGGACAACATGTTCCAAGCGAAAGACGTCAGAAACGTCCAAGTGCAAGCAATGAGTGCATGTCATTGTGAGGGGGCACCTAATTACCATAACAGAAACGGGCGGCCGGACTGTGGCACCCTTGGGGCGGCAGTGGAAAAATACCACCACACACACGATCACAGCCAACAAAACTACAATATATACACAACATCTCTAAAAATATGGTAATGTACGCAATCGTATTGTATTTTAATACGGATTATATTAGAGACTACTAATTCAAGCAATAACCCGTTACACTATGTACTAAAAGGAGGAAAAGAAACTCACAAGAGCATAGGATAGGCTGTCGGGGACGAAAACATCCAGCATCCTTACCTGAAAATAAAAAGGACATATTAACATAAAGTTTGCATACGACTACTCATGTTTAAGTCCCTGCAACATATAAAACACATAAAAGCACATATTAATCATAACTAGACACTAAAAATGTCAAATAAACTCACATAATGAGCAAAAAACGCCGATTAACAATCGTACAGTAAATATGAATAGTGATCGTTCCAAACACAACAAGCACGTCGTACAGATAAAACGGGGGCACTGAGTTTGTTTGAAACAATCTGTGAGAATGTGGGGAGAGGGGTTGGAGGGGAGGGGCGGGAGGCACGTGACTCAGGTGTGTACATGTGGCAACGCCGCCGAGGGAGGGTGCACCGTGGCCGAATAGCGGAGCCCGCAAGGTCATGACAGGGATCGCACGCCGCCTATCGTCGATACTGACTGGCAGATCCCGATAGCAAGGATCACTGCGTTCATTCGCTGGCTCTAAGGTCCACATTACCTTTTGTGGATATTTTCGGTTAGTGTGTCGGCAATCTTGTGATATAGACTATATTCAATAACTTTTTTCTTATGTGAAGTATACATAAATTCGAAGAAACGATAAAGAGATATATGTTATTAATTTAACACAAATAACTTAAATTAATTACCTTAACTAACTTGGCGTAAAACGAAGAGTCAACAATCGTTGACGTATAATTGAAAAGATCCTATTTTTCTTCCCTAAAAACTTATCTGTGATACATTTCGTGAGCATAGGGGCCGGGCAGTTTCGTTTCACG
Source organism: Stictocephala bisonia (assembly GCA_035578905.1). Taxonomy (NCBI): domain Eukaryota; kingdom Metazoa; phylum Arthropoda; class Insecta; order Hemiptera; family Membracidae; genus Stictocephala; species Stictocephala bisonia. Next base: position 56,092 of record JAQJVL010002149.1, read on the forward strand.
AAAAACGCCAAAAACATGGGTTTCTACTTAAATGATTAGGTTCGTGATAGTAATAGTATCGTAACATTTGAAGTGTCGTTTGATAGGTGAAGAACTGTTTTCTTGGACCACAAGTTGGTGTTTATAAAAAAAATGAACTTTCTTATAACTGTTCGTTCAGAAGTGAAATATGTGAAACTTTACAGGTAATTCTTAGCTATTTTAAATTTAAAAACTCGTAGTATTAGCTGATGATCCGCTACAATTTAGACTTTTATTCACCACACAGTGTTCACTGAACATACGGCATTGATTATTAAGCTATTCTAATTGTAATATACGTACGGGGTTGATATTGTAACCTAGGTCTACATACTACTAACTTAGCGTAACTAGGTAATTTTATCTTACAAGACACTAGTGGTAAATTCGACCAAGGAATCCTGATATATCTTGAAATTCCAATACATTCAGTCTAAAAAACAACTTAACTAAAGTATTTCTTGCTTATTTGCCCATTATCACAATCAGAAAGGTCACTCGTGTTAGTTCTAAGTTTAATCAATCATCTTACTTTCTGTCTACAATGCTATCTTCTATTAAAAAGGTTCGTGTGAGCAAGAAATCCTCTATGAACATCATTTTACGATTACAAATCATTACAAGAACTCCAAGATAGTTTCATTAAAAATCGCTGACTGTTGGAGATTATAATCTCGGTCTAGTCTTCGTATAGGCCTACAGTAATAATGCTATTTCGGTTTTTATTCTTTCAAGCGTAAAGATGAAACTAAAACCTGTATCTACTTACGCTAGGGTAATCTAGGTTACGGTAAAACCCGTATCTACTTACGCTAGGGTAGTCTAGGTTACGGTAAAACCCGTATCTACTTACGCTAAGGTATTCTAGGTTACGGTAAAACCCGTATCTACTTACGCTAGGGTAGTCTAGGTTACGGTAAAACCCGTATCTACTTACGCTAAGGTAATCTAGGTTACGGTAAAACCCGTATCTACTTACGCTAGGGTAGTCTAGGTTACGGTAAAACCCGTATCTACTTACGCTAGGGTAGTCTAGGTTACAGTACAACGTGTATGGCACTGTACTTATAGATCTAATCAATTATATCATAATCTAGTATATAGAACAATATTATATAATTAAGGCTGAAAGCTTTGGTAACATCGTACGTTTGTAAATCAATTCATAATTCTTAACAAAAAAAGTATCTAGACACAATTGCAGGATCATGCAAATAACGACACCATAAAGAATGAACTAACACCACATTATACAAATTAAAAGTAAATAGCATACCAAATAGCAATTTTATTTTTATACTAAAATTGTAGTTAAATAACCACACCAGTTCATGATAAATCGATTAAAATTACTTTTTTTTAAATCGAAATATGCCATAAGTCTTTTTATTTTCTTAAAATACTGTACAACCAGTATTTTATTCTCAAACAAATACAGACTCAGGCCTCGACACAGCAATTTGTAAAAGGGTAATTAACTGGTAATAAAATTATTATTAGATACAAGTGTATGTCATTGTGAACTATTTTCAGTTTTATTGAACCAGTTTCTAGTTGAGTTAACTGCTCCATATGAGTTCCTGGTATAAAAGGTTATTGATCTGATCAGTTATTAATTAATCAATAAACAGATGTAACTGTAAAAAAAAAATCATCTCAAGAAATTTAACAAAGTAGGTAGAATTGAAATGGGGCCATAGATGTGTTTTGGACTAATGTGCTCACCCTTTTAGTGCGATTTTACGATTTGTTACTTTTAATTCATTTGATAAATACCAGAAATAAACTAAATAGCAAGATGTTTTAAAATGTCCCATTTTCGTAATTTTAACTATAGTATGTATCAAGACGAGTAGCTGGATACTATGGGATTTTGATCAAGGTATTTGATGAGACAAATCAGTCAGTAAGTTTCACAGGCGCTGACAGTACGACCAATCCTTATTGCTGCAGTATTCCGGGTACGACCATGTCAATTGGTTATGTACAGCACATTACTGCACATATACATCTACTTTTTGAAGTAACTACCATTCTTCTGTCACTTTAGGGGGGTGGCCCCTCATGGAGTCAGAAGAAAATCTTAAATTTGAACATAGGTTGAGTTGTACATCAAATTATAGGTCTTTATGATTAGAACATAAAATCACAAATCCGACCTCAAAAGGTTCGCTCTTTTAAAAAAAATGCGATGGTTTAAGTTTTAGTTACAATGCAAGTCATGTTCTAGCTTAATGCAAGTCATGTTTAATTTTCTTATCTTAGCTCAAGTTGGGAAATTTAACTTTGTAAATTCATATTGTACTGAAGAAATAGGCTTTCTTAATTTTATCATTTATTCACGTGCAATGACAGACGTGCATACATACCAAAATGGCAGATGTCCAAAGATTTCAACGGAAAAAAGTTACACTTACTTACCAAATATTTGTAGAGTAAATGTTCGGAATGTTAAACCTTGTTCACAACTAACTTCAAAATGTACATTTGTATGACAATCATAGTGCATTTAAATAATTTGGCCACTAATAATATAATTATAAATATTATAAAATATAAGAAATTATTCCTCATTACCATACAACTAATTAAAATCTTTGAGCACCTGCCACTTTGTAATGGATCAAACCTTTTCAAGTGCTGTTTGTGGTATTTATCTGTGTTAGACTTCCCATGCTTACGTTAAATATTTTTGTCCAGCTCCTTGTGGACCATCCTCTATTGGATGTGAAGTCACACATTTCTTAAGTACAGAAGGCATTTACAGTTTAACTTTCCCATCTTGAGCCAAGAAAAGAAATTAAACCGTCTAAAACAGGACCTACATTGTAACTGAAACTTTAAACCACTGCCATTCTTTAGAGTGAGGTCAGATTTGTGGGTTTATGTGCTACTACTAAAGACCTTTAATTTGATGTACTACTCGACCTCTGCTCTCATTTAAGATTTTCTTCTAACTCCTTGTGAGCCGTCCATCTGATATGACAGAAAATGTGTTGTTTATTATATGATCGTTTAAAAAATATAAAGCCGGGCGGGATTTTAAAACTTGTGTACGTAAACTACCGACGTTTTGGACTCCTTACTGACGTCAATCTTCAAAGTAGATATAGACGCCGTCACAAACAACACTTGTTCAAATGAACAAAGCCGACTGACATTGTCAGTCTAAATTACTGTCAACAATAGTACAATATCGTGTAGCACATGTAGCTTATTATAGGGGGTTTGTTTTAGTTACTTTGTTAAAAACTAAATTTAAAAATTTTTAAAAATAACAAAATTAATAATAGTTATTTCTTGACAATAAGGTAAATAAACCAGTTTACATATGTGATAATAGTTAGTAAAAATGACAATGACATACCGTGTTTACGGAGGGGGAGGGTGGGGGAGTTGGACCCCCCCTGAGACAGCAGTAACATTACCTAGTGGCCTCCCCTCCCTAATGACAAACGAGACCTTTGGGCAGGCATTTTTTCTCTGTATTCACTAACTTGGCCGATGGACCCCTGCCTACCTACGACCGGCCCGCCCGTCCTTTAATCACCCACCCCCTCGCGCAGCAGTTTCAGTGATGAGACACCTATTTGACGTTACCACTGCACTGATTAACTTTTTTGTGCGGCTTAGAATTTTTAATTTACTAAGTATTCTTGAAAATTTGTAGAAAAAAATAATAAAAATGGTACCAAACACGACGGTATTAATTATAAAAACGACTTGTGCAACCTCATTTTTAGACATAACTCTAACCTTTCATTTCTACAAGGAAATTAATCAAAACAACAGTTATGTGTAGCATATATTATTTATTTCATTTGTAAAATTACTAAAAATTTATATAACACTTGTAAAACGAATTTGTGCAATTACCAAAGGATTTTTTTAGATGACAATTAACTGTAATTTCAACCGTTGCTGTGACAAATCAGTATCGGACATGTTTCTAAAATTGTCAAACAACTCAAAACAAAACTAAACAAACTACAAAACAAATATCTAAAGATTTTTCTATTTTACTCTTATACATCAACTTTTATATAAATCTACTTCTGCAAATTGTACATTGTATTTGCAGGGAGGACTTTTAAACACTATTCAGGGAGTGTTGATAGTGAAGCTCCTCCCAATGCTGGTGCGACGTAGGTACTAGCCCGATTCACAGACGTTCACATATCCACGATACAGAAAGTGTGAGCAAACTGATTGCCAGAGTCTGATTGACTGACTGGGAAATGGGGATGCCAGTGAATTAGTATTTCTATAAATCAAGGGTCCCACAGCCTCTTCTTATTGGCCAGCGCCCTTGAGACAGGGACAGTCTAGGCGGGGTCTTACTCTCAACTATCGCTGAATAGAATACAGACTCTTCATAAACTTTCATTCATTCTCATTAAAAATACACTTTAATCACACTATGATTCAAATCTATAAAGAGTAGCTTCCACTATGAGCAAGGGAGGGGGAGTGAAGGAGAGAACGTTGGATGCAGTCGGCGCCGTATCGGAAATGCAAGCCGGCGGACGACAGAAGGAGCCGGACGTCCTGCCAGAAGCAGCCCTTACCGTCCTTCGACCGGTGATTCGGTTACACAATCGACTGGGAGAAACTGCGTGGACGTTGTTGTTGCGACACAGCACAAGTGGCGAGATACAACCGACCGACATATAGACATGTCAACTCGTGATACCTGAGTACATACTACCATCAAACTAACCTTGCAAGCAGACCTTGTATCATGTAGTAGCCTTCACGAACTATGTAGGCCTACATAAGGAAAACACTCGTGAAATTCTTGCACCAACCAAAACGTCTTGACGTAGCCATGACTCCCTCCGAGTACTGTGATCAATTCCTTGAAGCACGAGACCACTGGTGTCCAGGATGTACGCCCCGAGCTTGCCAAAAATGCGAATGAATCATCTTCCAGTGCTCCTGCCAAGTCATCAGATACTTTTATTGGAATTATTTTATTTTAGTCATAGTGCACAACTTTACATTACGTCCACTTTCAAATTAAGAAATCCATAGGATAAAAGTTATTATTATTATTTTTTTTTTAATTACTATATCTAAACCCAAATGATTTAGACTTTTAAAAAAATAATCAATGAATCCTTCTCATAAAACATAAACTTAGAACATAAACTCCTTATGACCTCAATGCAAACTGGATGGCTTAAGGTGGTGCAATCGGTTTACGGTGAGTTAATTACTTCCCAATTTTATAATCAACATTAGTTAATATACCTGCCTTGAGACAGGCAAAATAAAAAAAATGTACCCACTACATTAGATCTTGCGGCCTTACGAAGTGGCGAATCTAACTGATTTTAAATCAACTATGAGACAAAACCGTTCAAAGTAGAAACTTATTTTTGTATCACTACGTTTTTCACAAATATCTGAAGGAATTAACATGTTTTTAATTTAAAAATATTTATAATTTTAAAGGTAATAAAATACTTTTTTAAATTTCAAATTATAAATAGTTTTAATTTTTTAATTAAAAACATGTTAATCCCTTCAGTTATGCATAAATAACGAAGTAATAAAAAAATGTGTACTTTGAACGATTTTGACTTGTAGTTTATTTAAAATCAGCTAAATTCGCCACTTCATAAAGCCACTAGTTCTAATATAGTGGTTAAAAAAATCTTTTTGTTGTATTTTTCTTATCTCGAGGGAAGTTATAGAAATAAATTTGATTATAAAATTGGGAAATAATTAACTCATCGAAAACCGATTGCACCACCTTAAATAACGCCCTAGGTCATTTGTGCTTGTGAACAAACCAAAAAGTACCTAGTGCAACGAGCAACAGGTAAAGCACAATAATAAAGTAGTGACGGCGACTTTGTCTAGAGAAGTATTGACAAAACCGCCGAATCACAACGCACAACTTCCTAATAGCATTTCTACGTGTCTGCAATCTACATAATACAAAAAAATACGAACACACATTTCTGACTTGTTATACTTTACAGTCTTTGTAAATAAGAAACCACTTACATTTAAATACTGTATTTACGTTTGCAGGCTTATCTTCCGCCAAGTTTGTTGCTCACAAAAGACCGTTTCCGAGGAGGATATTACACATACTTCTGACTACAGTTCGGTCAGGTGTCCACACCCACCACGCTCTAGTCATTGCTACGAAGTCCGCCAGAGTATATCGCCAGAAGTAAATTTGGTAAACGTGCCATCCGTACAAGATAACGTGCACATACGGGATACGAGTGGGTCACGATATGTCGTGTGAAGAGCAACAGTTACACTATGTACAAACCACACTGTGCTGATCACGGGCCAACTTGCACATCAATGACCTATGAATATGTCTGGGAGTCTCGCGATGTAGGTAGTAAAATACCAACAACGCCGTCAACCAGTCATTAAATTTAGCATATTACACAGTATAGAATCAATACCATAGCCTTCGTCTTCGGATGTTTAGCCCTAGGTCTTGATAGTGTTGAAGAGCAGCTTCATGTTTCAGTTAACACGGCTTAAAATGTACAACCGACGGACAAGACACGATATCTGAATTCCAAAGCTACGGTCGTCGAGGCGATAGGAGGAATTCCTATTAATAAATACCCATCTCCTTCAAAGGAAACACTTTCCTAACGTCGTTCTCTCTGATACGGATTAGCGACAGTGATACTTCATGAAACTTACACGTGTCCGAACTGGTCTGAAGAAGGCAGTTAAAATGTTTTATTATTGCTGTCGTAAAAACGCAATTTAAAACAACCTGATTTATAATAAAACTCCCACGCTCATACAGGAAAATACGTCATTAGGTAAATCTTCAAAGGAGTCCCCTTTATAAACGATTTCCTTGAACAAAAGAGTTCGGATCTGTCATCATTGTGTCATGTCTAAAAACCCTTCACTCTTGTTAACTTATAAATAAACTGTTAAAATAAATAAATATACTGTATTGGTGGAATTAAAATTTCTATGAAAATATCCAGATAGCCTATAATAAAAGAACATATATTTGTCAAATTCCGCAAAAATGCTTTAAAAAGCGCTTTCAGAGATTAAGAGTTTTTTTCCAAACTGATAATGCCTTAACCGGTAGAAGCGCTTTTATTAAAAACTGATGATGATCCTTGACCGGTGGAAGCGCTTTTATTAAAAACTGATGATGCCTTGACCGGCGGAAGCGCTTTTTTCCAAACTGATAATGCCTTAACCGGTGGAAGCGCTTTTATTAAAAACTGATGATGCCTTGACCGGCGAAAGCGCTTTAACCCTTAAAACGCGGCATCCGTATATATACGCATGTTTACAATTGCCCGTAACGCGTTATACGTAATATTTCGCGAGCTGATAACAATAATCCTAGAACAGGCCTAATACAACGTAGCGAGTTCTAAGATTCAAGGTCAAGACTATTTTCAGGTGATTATTCATTTTCGAGACCTTTGGACTGGTTACTAGGCAACGAATGTAAATAATATGAAGTTTTCATTCATTATTGCCTCTGTCGAGGTAACCGCTAGCGCTCGCAGCGAATATATACGCATCTGCTAGTCACATGACGCAGCGACCGGCTGGCGCTCAGTCAGTCTGCAGTTATTTGTTGTCTGTCTCGTGCATTGTACTAACCTCCGGTGTGTAAACAAACAGATTATGTACACAAAATAAACACTATTTACAACAAAAATAAAACTAGACTTCACAATGAAAAATATAGATTAAATTCAAAATAATAAACTTTGTATAATCTGTTGTCTTATTGAGTTATAATGTATATATTTTTATAATGGCTATAATATTTATAGTTTTGAAGTTTTTCACACAGCTGCTACTTTCTAAGGAAGAAATTGTCATTCTAAAATCATATTTAAATTGAAAAATTTATTTTTGCAAGTATAAAATTTTTTTAATTGCATGCAATAATATTTCGTGTTTATAGTTTGGATAAAACTTTGTAATGAATAAAAAATGAATATAAAAATACAATATCGTTATTATTTTTTTTTTTTTTTACATTGTACTATGCTGGTTTAGATTTAAAAAAAATATAACTTTACAAAAACTAAAATTATATATATTCAAGAAAATTAAGCGTTAATTGAAAAATTACAGAAAATTACTCAGCGTTTTAAGGGTTAATTCAAAACTATGAAGCTTTGACCAGCGAAAGCGCTTTTACTAAAAACTGATGATTCCTTGACCGGCGAAAGCGATTTAATTCAAAACTGATGAAGCTTTGACCAGCGAAAGCGCTTTTACTCAAAACTGATGATGCCTTGACCGGCGAAAGCGCTTTAATTCAAAACTGATGAAGCTTTAACCAGCGAAAGCGCTTTTACTCAAAACTGATTATGCCTTGACCGGCGAAAACGCTTTTAAACAAAACTGTGATGATGCTTTAACCGGCGAAAGCGCTTTTTTAAATAAATAATTTTGCGAATTTGACAAAAATTTATTCTTTTTTTATTAAATTCATCCTATCAACTGTATACAAGAAAATTTGTTGTCCAATTCTTCCTCATTGAACATCAGTTAAATGGAATTTACGACTCTTATATGTTATACCGGCTGCTGTTACAGTCTGTTAATTTACGAGTCTTATATGTTATACCGGCTGCTGTTATGGTCTGTTAATTTACGACTCTTATATGTTATACCGGCTGCTGTTATGGTCTGTTAATTTACGACTCTTATATGTTATACCGGCTGCTGTTATAGTCTGTTAATTTACGACTCTTATATGTCATACCGGCTGCTGTTATAGTCTGTTAATTTACGACTCTTATATGTCATACCGGCTGCTGTTATAGTCTGTTAATTTTCGACTCTTATATGTCATACCGGCTGCTGTTATGGTCTGTTAATTTTCGACTCTTATATGTCATACCGGCTGCTGTTATGGTCTGTTAATTTACGACTCTTATATGTCATACCGGCTGCTGTTATGGTCTGTTAATTTACGACTCTTATATGTTATACCGGCTGCTGTTATAGTCTGTTAATTTACGACTCTTATATGTTATACCGGCTGCTGTTATAGTCTGTTAATTTACGACTCTTATATGTCATACCGGCTGCTGTTATAGTCTGTTAATTTACGACTCTTATATGTCATACCGGCTGCTGTTATAGTCTGTTAATTTACGACTCTTATATGTCATACCGGCTGCTGTTATAGTCTGTTAATTTACGACTCTTATATGTCATACCGGCTGCTGTTATAGTCTGTTAATTTACGACTCTTATATGTCATACCGGCTGCTGTTATAGTCTGTTAATTTACGACTCTTATATGTCATACCGGCTGCTGTTATAGTCTGTTAATTTACGACTCTTATATGTCATATCGGCTGCTGTTATAGTCTGTTAATTTACGACTCTTATATGTCATACCGGCTGCTGTTATAGTCTGTTAATTTACGACTCTTATATGTCATACCGGCTGCTGTTATAGTCTGTTAATTTACGACTCTTATATGTTATACCGGCTGCTGTTATAGTCTGTTAATTCCACTTCCAAAGTGTTAAATACGGTTATTTGGGTAAAAACAAGTAAAACAGTTCTTCAAAATACTAGTCCTACACTGGTGACTTACATATGTTTGATGTTTACGTGATGTCACGCACCTGGTGTCAACTTGGAACTTGTCACATGCAAGACCGTTATAAGGGATTGAGTATGACGTTTTTACTTTTAATACAGTTTCAAAATGGCAGAACTCTGATGTGCTTAATAGTTAACTGAAAATAAACATTACAACGGAAAAAATACTAAAACCCTTTTATAAATATCGGAGAAATAGCTATTTTAATAATAGTAGACATAATCGTGTTTTGTTTTTGACAGCCCAGTTGACAGCGCCATTGTTGGGGGCGCTGCTACTTACAATTAACTATACTAGTTTCTCTACATGTACTAAATGTCAAGTTGATACCTAAAGAATTAAGTTTGAATATAAGATAAATAATGTAAAACACATACGGACGAACGGGTACAAAGGGGAACACTTAAGGGCTTATACTTTTTACTTACTTTTAACTTTAACAATTAAATGTTACATTTTGAAAACTGACTTAAAGAGTTGACACTTTGTATAGTGAATAGCTGAGACATGTTTTCCCCAGTTTAGCCAAAATAACCGTTATTTGTAGAACACAGGTCGTTATTTCGTTGAGCCAGTACAGATACAGCCTGTAGTGTGATACATCAAAGGGCCGGCAGAACACGGCGCCCAATATGTGATTGGACAAGCAAGAACCAATAACGTGTCGGCCATTTTATTGCACTACCATTAAAAAAATTGAATTCGCTTTCCAATCTATGTGACCCATAAAATCAGGAACGAGTGTAGTCAATGTTACTGTACTAAGGTCGACTGTTCCTCAAAAAGGGCTATTTATTAACAGCCATCAGGCAAAGGATCTATAGTTTAGCGAGCCATTTGAACCACGTGGTCTTGTTCTTGTTTCAAGTGATTTAACAATCATGACTCAATAAATTATCTCCCCTGCACAACAATCGAATTCCGTTCTCCATCCAAACATATGTAGTACAGCCCGCTTGCTTGGCTACCATTTGGTTGTCGAGAAATGTGTGTTATAGAACTGAGAACAGACCCTGTCGCCAAGAAAGAAACAGAGGTCGCATCCAATAGTGCATGAATGAATGGGTGTCGAATTAGAAAATTATGGTGCCGATAAGTTAGTTCTCCAGTTCGCCAAGTGGGTCCAGCTCCATTTTCAGTCTCTCCTCTTATTCCCTCAAAATTCTCATGAATTGACGTAGTAATTATCAGTACACGTTTATAAAGATGTACATTAAACAAGCACATTGCCTATGTAATAATCAAGGCCACCGGAACACCTGGGCTCAGCGTCCGACCCGTCCTGGAGTTCTCTTCTATTGGTCACCCTATCAGGTGGGACAGATCTCTTCAGTGAAGGGGCTGTTCTGTAGAATAATGTAAGACTGGGCTACCATTACATGCATGTTGAGCTTTTGGCAATTCAGCTTCTGTTGGGCCTCCTGACCGTAGAACTATGATGGATAAAATATTTTTTTTCACACTCGAATTGCCTGATTGATTGCCCAGAGACACACACCCCTACAAATCGACTTCCACGTTCCTCGTCAAGCTCGCCATTGTCCATTCGGATAATCTACTAGTATTGAAGCACTGCTCCTAAATAAATAAGGACTGGGAATGAATTATGTAGAGGATTCTAGTATTCATCCATAGAAGGAAGTCTTTAAGAAGAATGTTGCAGTGTTGTGTCTTATTATTATTGTTGTGTTATAGTAATTACTGTTTTTCTTGTTGTTGTAGGTTAGAAATTCATGTTTTATTTATAAATTTATGGTATTTATATTTAGTTCTGTTCTTATATCATATTAGTAGTTATTTTTAAGTCTATGTTGTCTCTAGACAATATTCTGGTTTACCATGTAAGTTTTATCTATATTTATATTATATCATTGTTGTTAAAGGTTTATCTTTGCGGTGTTTATAATTTTTTGAATGTATTAAGTTATTTTGCTTTTATTGGTGATATTTGCCATATTTTTGTTAATATTGTCATCTCCCTTTCCAACTGGGTCTACGATCAATAACTCACAGTTGCATACAAACACAATATACTGTAGCCAGTTTTGTTTTATGATGTTAAATCAGCAATACTTATATTCGTGTAAGTTTAAAATTGTTTACAAACAGCTTAACTGTGTAATAACATTAATACAAATATTTAAAAAATTTACATTTGATGTAATCTATTTCCAACTGCCTCTGACTGAGGCGTTTCACAGAGCAAGTTTTTATTACCTTCTCTGGGAGGCATTTGCTGCGGTCATAAGAAAGCGACCTGTCTTTTCCTCTGTGGTAATAGCCTACGTAATGAATAAAACCAACCCTAAGCTCTTCCTGAATATGGCAAGTTTATCTTCTAAACAAACCCTGAACTGGTGACACCTTATTTTTGTCACGTATTTGGTGGTTGGGTCTGCCAGATCCAGTAGGTTTTATTTTTGTTAACAAATAGTTTAAGATAAATAAATTTTTAATGTCCTATAATTTTGGATACTAATGTCAATGAAATGAAAAATTTCAAATCAAAATTTTAATTTCATTTAAAATTTTAAAAGAACTATGTACAGCATTTTTTAGTCAAAAACATAAGTGAATACATTTTTTATACAGTTTTCTCTTTAGTATTAAGTTTTTTTAAACAGCTGATTAGTTTCCATAGACTTGTAGTCCTTAAAAAAAATGTATAGATAAAAAATTTAATCATACATAAACATTTTGCGCATCTTTAAATATGGTTTTTTAGGCTGTGTTTTCATTGAACACTTTTCAGTTGTCACCATCACATTTAGCACACAAACTTGGTCTTCGCACCAAACAATAAAATTGATTGCAGGATTTGCAAATGAATTTAGTTTTTCTGTATTTTCCCTTTGGGCACAGTTCATATCTTATAACTTTATCGCCATGTTGTAAAATCACTACTTCTAAAAAATGTCACGTAACTGGTGACCTTGGGTCTGGGATACCCAAGTCGAGTTTCAATTTTCAATTTCAACACATACTGAACAAAATGTCTTTAAACGCCACTAAAGGTTTCTCAGAATGCACTAACTTGAGATTACAGAGAAGTGTGAGGGGAAAACAAGCAGGACAAATGAACAGAACAAAATGAATATTCCCTTAGGTCTCCCATATCCAAGGGTCACCAGTTAAGGATTAAGCTAAACTCCAGTTACCATTCCCAGTTGATGAACGGTAATTTTTATTGATTATTACCTTGAATAATGTCAAATTTATATTGAGAAGCCGATCAATATATATACTTTGATGTAAATAACCGAGAAACAATGATCGGGACGAATAAACAATACTTCACATGGACTGTTCCTTCTTATCAAACAGGATAGAACTATGACGTAGTCTACCTCACATTTGTTGAACGTGTGGAGTTTTGACTCCAGATATATCAGTGAGGATAGAACCTACTTTAATGCGCCAAGCTATGTTGTATTTACTTTCTAAGGTTTCATGTGTTACAGACTTTAAGAATTAAAATTTCGCTGTTAACGATATCAATGTCTAATTTATAATTCTTATCTTGAGCCACTGACTTATTCAACGATAAAACGGCTCAATTACTAATTGAAAATATAGTTTCATGACCACACGTCAATGCTTGTGTTTATGTCGACTCGAACACATCAACAACTTGGGAGGAAGTGGTCCAAGTCAACAGGCGGGACTGAGTTGTCATTCAATGGCTGGGCCACAGCTGTCGGTGCGGTGTTGCCACGTCTGTCCTGGAATCCCAAACCAATTAAAACGTGTACAAGTCACACGCTTCATCGATCCTTCGCCTTCTTTGTAGGAGTCCATCTTCTAAAGTCGCACATTTCTACAGTGGCCGTAGGCTGTTGAAACCGGTACAGTAAGTGGGTTCTACGAAAAGGCAGCCACTGATCAAGCATCCAAACTCACCACCAATGGTTTGACGATCGTTTCTAATATCCAAACTCACGAACTTCCGCCAGTGGTCAAGCATCCAAACTCACCACCAATGGTTTGACGATCGCTTCTAATATCCAAACTCACGAACTTCCGCCAGTGGTCAAGCATCCAAACTCACCACCAATGGTTTGACGATCGCTTCTAATATCCAAACTCACGAACTTCCGCCAGTGGTCAAGCATCCAAACTCACCACCAATGGTTTGACGATCGTTTCTAATATCCAAACTCACGAACTTCCGCCACTGGTCAAGCATCCAAACTCACCACCAATGGTTTGACGATCGTTTCTAATATCCAAACTCACGAACTTCCGCCACTGGTCAAGCATCCAAACTCACCACCAATGGTTTGACGATCGTTTCTAATATCTAAACTCACGAACTTCCGCCACTGGTCAAGCATCCAAACTCACCACCAATGGTTTGACGATCGTTTCTAATATCCAAAATCACGAACTTCCTCCCCTGGTCAAGCATCCAAACTCACCACCAATGGTTTGACGATCGTTTCTAATATCCAAACTCACGAACTTCCGCCACTGGTCAAGCATCCAAACTCACTACCAATGGTTTGACGATCGATTCTAATATACAAACTCACGAACTTCTGCCAGTGGTCAAGCATCCAAACTCACCACCAATGGTTTGACGATCGTTTCTAATATCTAAACTCACGAACTTCCACCACTGGTCAAGCATACAAACTCACCACCAATGGTTTGACGATCGTTTCTAATATCCAAACTCAGGAACATTCGCCACTGGTCAAGCATCCAAACTCACCACCAATGGTTTGACGATCGTTTCTAATACCCAATCTCACGAACTTCCACCAGTGGTCAAGCATCCAAACTCACCACCAATGGTTTGACGATCGTTTCTAATATCTAAACTCACGAACTTCCACCACTGGTCAAGCATCCAAACTCACTACCAATGGTTTGACGATCGTTTCTAATATCTAAACTCACGAACTTCCGACACTGGTCAAGCATCCACACTCACTACCAATGGTTTGACGATCGTTTCTAATATACAAACTCACGAACTTCCGCCACTAGTCAAGCATCCACACTCACTACCAATGGTTTGACGATCGTTTCTAATATACAAACTCACGAACTTCCGCCACTAGTCAAGCATCCAAACTCACCACCAATGGTTTGACGATCGTTTCTAATATCTAAACTCACGAACTTCCGCCACTAGTCAAGTATCCACACTCACTACCAATGGTTTGACGATCGTTTCTAATATACAAACTCACGAACTTCCACTGCAAGAGTAACAGTGCATGAGTCACTGAATATTGCAAATGAGGTAGCAGTTTATCTTCACTCAAATTCGCCATAAATTTAAATATTTTTAGATAGGGGCGAAATTACTTCACAAATCAAGCTTTAAAATTTGAATTTTACTTATTTTTGCACTTGCAGCCCTTAAACTAAGGTTAGTCAATATACATAAGCCTAAATCCTAATAATTAGTAGTAGAAACCTTGGTTATAATATTTATGTAATATTTAAAAATTGTATGCATTATGTATTATGTTCATCGCTATAATACAATAAATTATACTTAATCAAACCATTTGGTACATTATAAAATTTTCGGTCAATTATAAAATAATGTAGTCTATACTTTCTGTACTAAAATACAACATTAGAAAGTTTGAATGTATTCTTAATTGTTGAAGAAACATATTTTCATTGTATACTATCTTATCAATATTTTTATTATATTTCGGTAGCATAATAATAAAAATTTACTTATAACAAGTTATATAACAGCATAATGTACACAAAAGAATTGTTTATTTCACTTATAATTAAGCAAGCCATTTTTACTTTCTCCCATATGCGTTAGCATAAAGTATTGTGATCGTAAAAAAGAAATTTTACAAGTGGTTTAAAAATTTATTTTACTGGACCCGAAAAAATGGTTAAAAAAGTTTTTTGTGTCTGTCCGTATGTGCACTTCGCTCCAGACCAAATGCATGGATCATGTTTTATGAAATTTGGTATGAACGTATATTTAGCCAATATCTCCAGACAGTTTTTCACTTTTTTGAAATTTTAGTTTTTTTATTTTTTTATGGGCAAAAAACATACAAAAATGGAATTACAGTATCTCAAAAACAGCTCTAACGATTTTGATTAAATTGTCAGGAAAGATGTAAATTACAATTCAAAATATTTTAGTAAAAACCGCATACTTGACTAGTTTTTTTAGTTACGGCAAAAACATATTTGGGAATCAAACTGGTAATTTTCAAAGTGTTTATATTTTAATAGTGTTAAATTTTTTAGTGTTAATTCCAAATCTTTGAAACCATTAATTAACTTAGGCTTAATTCTTGGTTAATCTTGGCTACAACAGGTTAAAGCTGAATACTGTTTCTGTGTAATGAGGTTACATAAGATACCTGAGCAACCCGTGACCGAGCGTTGTCATAGCTCGGCACAGAAGTTGGGCCCACGGGGCGGAGCACTGGTCCGTGAGGGACTTTATACAGCGAGAGAAACAAAGGTTGGCAACACAATCGATTGGGACTTTATATTATGTTCATAACAAATGTAGCCTTCTGTAAACAGACTGTGTAGTTTCATTCAAGAATAATAAACGTGTTGAAACATTTGCTTCAACACACGTTCGATGCAGACTTATCAAAATCCAGTTCATCAAACTTTTGATGGACTAATCGATGAGATTATTTATAGCTATATATAAATATGTAGTTACAATACACATGGCAATGTACAACATTAAACTACAAGGTCAATGTTACCGTGCGTTAACAATGTGTTATGTGTCATTGCGATTATTCGTAAATTGAAAACGTGAAATTTGTTATTTACGTTTAATCACTTAATTTTATATTATTGTATAATATCTAATGCTTTGACTCATAGTGGTGAACATTTAATTACACCAAACATACACGCAGTTAGCAATGCATGTTTCAAATTTACTCTCAGTCGCATTAGGCCTACGTACGTAAGTCTTGATTATTTTTATACTAATGTATTCAACACTTTTATTTAGAAGCTGAATCGGTGGTTTTTTACGGTGGTGAGGCGCAGTAATCAAATAATTACCGATTTTACAACAAACATATTATTAAATGTTTACTTTACATGCAATAAAAGTACAACATTTAATAAAATTATTAAAAAAAAAACAAAACAATAAACATGAATTTCAAGCCGCATATATTATTTACAACACAAATCCGACAAGATTTATCTTCGCTCACGCAATTAAAGGCACTCTCCTTTATATTAGAGTACATAGCAAACAAATTTAACGTACTTTTTTTCATATGTGACAGACAAATGATTAAACCCGAATAATTATAAATCTCCTATACAGCTAAATAGTGCTAAAATTATTCTACAAACCTTTATAATAATGAGTAGTAAACAAACAATATTTACAGCGTAAACACAGTACGATAACATCTAATGAAGCCGAAATAACCAACAAAAACGATAGGGCCAAAGAAGTGGCGAGGCGCGGTAGTGAGTGGGGCTATTAATAGCCGCGCGACAAGTGAGTGAGTGAGCGCATAACTGGGTTAAAACCGTGTAGCCACATTGCCAGGCGCGGAGATGTGAAGGCGCTCGCCGGCCGGCCGGCTCAAGGCCGCAGCTGCACTTCATTTACAAATGACGGAGCAATTTTAATGACACACTGTCGTGAAGACTTGCAGTACGTATACAGAGTTATAAATACAAAGCGCACTTTACATAGCAAACAATTAACTGCAGTAAAGACAGACATTTCCTAAAATACTTCATAGACACACTTAACAGAAATACAAACTATTTGCAATACCACCCATTACAATACAATACAATATGTATACAAAATCACTTCCTACGTACTGAAATAAATTAGTACAACAAATTACGTACTAGAAACGCACGAGTGCAAAAATGTTAAAAAACCTAATTTAGAAAGAATTATTTACTTGAAAAAGCAAGAACAAATGGAATTTATATTTGTATCTTATTATTTATTGGTGTTACTAAAACTTGTTTGTGTTATGTACATTGTTACGGCAATGATTTTTTTTCTAATGTCCGGTTTAATTGGTGTTTTCGAATTCGTATGCGACTCTGGTAATTTAGAAACGAGCCAAATACAGCTTTTAGATGTTCCGATGGCAATACTTTCTACTTGGACGAAAAAATCCTCATCCCTCACAGTATAGCAACCTAACTGCCCAATAACATTATACATGTAAAAATGTTACAATAACATTATACAAAGTAAAAATACGTGTAACGTTCTCTGGCACATGAAAAAAATCCGATTTTGTTTAATTTGTTTACATTATTGAAGGCATTTTGTAATTTATTTTTTTTTTTATTTTGTTGGTATTCAGAAATTGGACGTTTTATAAATGTTATATTCTTGACGATTTCAAAATTTAACTTGTAAAATTATAATTGTAAAACAAAATACATATGTTACAATGGAAGTTTGACTGTATGGGCCTATGTGGCTACTCACGAGTATATTCAGTTGATGCAATAATTACACATAAAGTAGTTTTTTCTGATTCCTGGTTCTTGGATGTCGACAACATGCGTTTAAAACGTTCAATATATACTACCTGATTATTGTTCTTCTCTCCAGTCGGCTGTACCACCTCTACTCTCGGGCCAGTCATAACAACCCTTCGTTATGTGGTAATATAGGTATTTGAAATACTTAGACCGTCGTATAAATGGTATTCTGCACGTAAAAACACCACTAGTTAATTTACTCATATTACAATTTATTAATGTAATGTAATACATCAGAATACTAATAAAATAATGTTTCAACATTATAACTGATAAAAAAAAAATTATTCGTTTATTTCTTGTATTGGATATTAAATTAAATTTAATGCATTATGAACTAAAAACATATTCCTCAATTAGAGTTAAACAGTAATCTTTCACTTACGAATGACAGGCCTAAATAAATATCTCCATGACAATATTTTACAAAATACTAGATCGGTTAAAAATACTTTATGCATGAGAAATAAATCTGCGAAAACTCAAGAAACTCTTAAATATTCGAAGATCCCTCCTTACTTCTATATTATCTATTTTATCAGAAACCATACATTATATCAAAATCGTGCTGATATTTTTACAAGTAACGGATATCATATAGGCGCACTGAGAAAAGTTTTTAAAAGTATATTCCTAAAAGATAAAACCAGTTGTTAAAAGAGTCCTTTCTCCCTTAAAGAATTACATTGGCAATAGTTCACATTAAATTGATAGACAAAAAAGAAGCTGATAAACAAAATCAATATTAAATATTTGTTGTGTTCGTTTTAACTGAATATGCAGCAATCTAACTACTACAGTATTAGTAATGTAGTCACGAGACACAGACTGAGGCCGAAGTGATAGGTATATAGTTCGCGTCAGAGTTGCCCCTTGGTGTTTAATTCAACATCGTTGTTTAACACTTATAACTCAATTGTCGTTATTGTGACGACCTAATGTAGTCAGCGTGTTAACGGTTCAACCAACTACAGGCCTATGTCCATCACACGGCTACATGCCCAATATCCCTCGGGAACACCTCAGGCCAGGTCACACGTCACCAAGACGGACAACGGGAGGAAAGAGAAATTCCCAGGACAAGCAAGCAGACGATAACCCAATTATTGCGGGGTCAGTGACCAATACAACATCGGAGAAACTGGCAGGGCCCTCTGGGAGAAAGCCGGCGTGTGTCTTGAGGGATGCGCGCGGTGCTTTCACGCCGGGACACACGACCACCGTCAAAACTGTAGCTGACACTTAACAACAACAAAACACACGAAAACGTTAATCTCACTTAGTTGCTGTGGACGGACCTACCTCGGTGCTCAAAGTAGTCTTCATCCACAGGGGCAGAAGTGGTTGTTTGCCGTGAACAATCATGTGTTACCCACCCACGGGGGGGGGGGGGAATTACTGCGAAAATATCATCAAGTGCCAAAAACACTTTTGCTCCGTGTTTAATCGACGTTTTTTATCATACGGAATAAATAAACAGACAATAATGATGCTGTGTATAGTTTAGTTTATATTGCACATTTTTTTAGTTTCATAAAATCTCCTTTCATATTAAATTCAATTATATGTCTATACGTTAAATTTAAAGTTGTGAAAAGCCTTTTTACTATAAATGTGGCTTATTTTATGTTCTTTATTTCCAAATAGCTTTCTTTATAACTACACTAGCGTCTGACCAAAGCTCTTGTTCAACATTCTGAATACGTCCGGCAATGCAGAACGATTTTCCTTTTAATTTTGTTAATGTTCTCTGATCCCTCTTTTAATTGGTCTTAAAGTTTGGTCAAAATTATTATTTTTTCATTAATAAGATATTAAATATATAACATTTATAAATGTTGTTCTTCATTGTTCGGTCCGACTCGAGTATGATAGTAGACTAGTTGAAAGTAAAATGTTTTTCTAGTTTTACCTGCATTGTACAGCGTAGGTTTATAATCCAAAAAGAAACGTAACTTTATATTTTATATAAAAAGAAGTTATTTCAGTTCATATGGAGTTGACTGGTCAATGTGAAAGAAATGCCAAAAAAGAAGTAACTATAATCACCATAATAAATGTATTTATGGTAGCTGACTACACTTAAATTGCTACCAGACATCATTGCTATGTTTTGAAAAAGAAAATGTTTAGGTAATTAAATTTTTAAATAATTGTCTCATTCCTTTTGTTAGATACAAACTGACAATTTCGAAATCAAAGATGTACTTTTTTTCAAATTTGTGTTATGTCTATGCTTTCATGTGTCAGCTGTTTAAACTACATTATTCGATTCAATACGATTTTGTTGCCACTATTATTGATAAATTAAAAAAATCGTTGTGGGCTGCTATATCATTTAGGACTGGAATTTAGAGGAATAATTCCTCAGAGGTCTACATAATACTAAAGCTAACTTCTCTTAAACGTTCATGTATATCTGTTTGTTTAAGTTTATACATTTTTTTAAATGTTAAATTTTTATTAGTGGACACTGTACGTTGAATTTTAAAATGTTTGAAACAGACAAGATATTATTTTAAATTATGTTGTGTAAATCTCAATATTTTTTTCATAATTTTTATGATTAAAATCTGCAAAAAACATTTTTTTACCGAATTTCTGGGAGGGAAAACATTTTAAATGTATCCAAAAAAGGTCAATTCAATTGGTTGTAACCCTTGCCATGTTGTGGGACACGCCCCTAACTCATGTCGTGGCTCGGTCATGAAGGGTCTCAGCCTGACATGGAATTATAACTTTATAATTTGAAAACAAATTACACACCTTGTAACTATTTTTACTTTTCCTATAAATAATTTATAAATGTATAATTTCAGTAAGAACGAGATTAAAGTAAAACCAGTGAATAAACCACTCATTTGTAAACTTATAGCAAAATACGTTATTAAAAAACCATTTAAATAAGCAATAAAAACCAAGAAAATTCATGAAATAAGCATTTTTAAAACAAAAACCGGTAAATGATTTTTTTCAATATGGTCAATTTTGATACTAACTGAAAGCATAAGTTCAAAATTAGGCTTTGACATTCCAAGTTACGCAAAATTGTCGACAGTAAAAAATATATAAACTATTATCTAGGATCGCCGCAGAATCTCAGTGAACAAACAAACTAGTCTAATTTTAATATATATATATATATATATATCGAATTAGATATCCTGTATTTTATTGAATACAATTTTTGCTTAAACGTATGTTTGCAACGACAAACCAAGGTGTCCGTTTCCATTTACTGCCAAGCCACCGGTGGGAAGTCAACAGCCCCTGTAGCAAACATACGCCTACCATCTTACCGTCAGCGGGCTAAAACATCATCTTTTACTTCAACTGTACCGTTCATGTTCATTACAGTATTATAATTTAGTGAGTTTTTTAAATTTACAATCACCATTATGACATTTACAGTTTTACATATTTAACTGTAAAAAATATATTCAGTATCAACATATTTTAATATTTTACTAAAATCAACATAGGGTTCTCTAGAACGGTTCTCCGCCTCTCAAATGACACCTCAAGTGTTATGATACAGCGACCGCCATCAGCCAATAGCACACTGTCCACGAAACAGCTGGATATGCACGTTTATAATCTCAGTTACATAGGTTTCATAGTAGTTTCCCTTGGTTTCACAATCGCGATGCTGTGAAGAAGAGAATGGAGAAGCACGCCTGCTGTACGTTTGAGGCATTGTATTGCGAGCTACTGTTTAGCTTTCACATTGTGTTATTTTACATATATACTTTCTAACTTCACTGACTCAATGTAATGTCTATACTGCCAAAATTGTTCGTCAAAATGGTATAATACGTTCGCCAAATTGGCTTCCATTTTTCACGGAAAAGTTACATTTTAAACAGTAATTTTAAAACGGACTTTCAGTTGTTCAATTACCGTATGCTAGAATTATTGTACAAATGTTGCATTCTTTTCAATTAAAATGTTTACACACAACGATTATCTATATATCTAAGCTGGCATTAAAATGCCATCATAAAAGTGCATGCATGTCAATGTTTTACGATATGAAAATATGGCGATTAAATCACATACATTCATACAAATTTACAGGAGAGGGGGGGCTCTTGGTTTAGGGTCGATGCAGACCAATGCACTTACAATCTCTCATGCTAATCTCTTATAAATAATTAATCCAAACAATAGGTAAGCCACCAAAAATGTGATGAATCTCAGATTTTGTACAATACTTCATCAACAAACCACATTGCTGCATGATGTGAAATACGACTTCATGTGTAGGATGGATGATATTAAACGCTATTTTCTCCAAAATAAAATGATTTAAAAGTTTGTATATCATACAAGATTAACGCTGTTTTACAACAAAACCTGTAAAAGCAAGTTCATTTTAAATAAATTTAGGGATAGAGCTGGCGGGGAAAACTAGTCCAGTGTTACGGTCCTGCTACCTTCCGCTGTGACAGCTAATCAAATTGTAATGCCAGACACTACGCATGGTTTCTATTTTATTGTTAGTTTTATTTGATACATCCAAACATCAAATCTAAGTGTCCTCAACAGTGTACTCGCACTTATCTCAGCTAAAACGGCATCGGTAACACTAAACATAACTTATAATGAGAAGCTTTTTTTAAAATTCTGATTACTGTTCAAGTTTTAAAATACAGTAAAACGTATAAGGTTTTTAAAAGTCTGAGGTTTCGTAGCAGTTGTTAATCTATTGGTCGCCATTTGCTACACAAACACCGCACAACTATAACAAGGTCACCGACGAATATCTAATCGGCGCGGAAATTTTTGCCAACTCACAGCGTGGTATTTACCCGGCCTGGAAGTAGACAGATTCTCACTCGACAAAATGCTATGCGCGAATCTCATTTTCTCTTTGTAATAACATTAACCTCCTTGTGGAGCAATTTTATTTTTGTAAATTCATTTATAATTGTACATAAAAACTAACTACAATCGTTGGGGCGCGAAGCCCCACCCCCACCCCGGTATCCAAGATCATAACGATTTGTAATAAGTATAAATGCCTTATATTTTATTAGTTGCTTATTAACTTAACTAAACTAACTAGTGTATAGACATATTTTTATCAAATTTCAAAATATTTAATATTTTAACATTCCTGTCAATCATTTTTTTACTGTTTAGAGGGTGCAAATCAGAAAACATCCCAAAAGTAGTTATGATATTTACTATCAATATTTGAAGGAGAAAAATACTCTTAAAAATAATACTATTTATTTTTTATCAAAAAATCAACATATTACGCTGAAACCCTACAATATTATTGCGAATTTCAATTAACTACACTATTATGTTGTTAACCTACTAGGTGCTATATAGGCATCCTCTCAAGAGTCACCGAGTGGATCACCTCGGTAGTTGAGATTCAGTTTTGCCGTTGCACGCCATCAGGCAGTGTAGCCAACCTGAGAGAGGCGGCGAGTTGACCCCGACCAAACTAAGGAGATATTTAGAATGCAGACAATTACGTACGGGTGGCACGAGTGGCCGCGGCGTTGCCACATCGTGCGCCGCACACAATCCGGCAACGCCGCTCTGCTTTCCTGCGCTTCCGTCTGCTCTGCACCACCACAGTCACTGCCTTTGGGATTGATTTCCGCCCAACAAGAACACAGTGTGTTCAAAAACAGAAACCAACACAACCTAAACTACCGCTTAATAAATGTTAAGAATCATTTGAATTCGATCGTGTTGTAATCGAAATGCTCTTTTTTTAATAATAAGGTCACAGAGATAAGATAAGAACTCATTGTGCGCTATGATAGACTCACTTAGTATCAGTGCAGTGACATTGTAGATGGCAGCAGCAGACTCGCACGAGATAAACGCTACAAGGCGTTACGTCCACAGCTGACAACATGGATACCAATACCTTCGTTTATCACAACTAAACCACGGGCGCCTTAGCACCTTATCTGTATACTATGCAACGGTATGGCTATGTTCTGGCTTCAGTTATGTTTCTCTGGCCACACATGCCTCTTCAGTTCCAACTATAAGAATTCCCAACTCAGTATACCTCCTAAATTCATTCGCAGGTACCCACCGATTCATCAATGTATATTGTCTCAACATACATTGAAACTATACGACACGTCGGATCATTGTTAAATATGTGTTCCTTATACTATAGTAGATAAGATAAATAACAAAGGTACTTTTCTTAGGGGTCTGCAGTGGCTGTCGGCCATGTTAGTTTTAATCCCATAACATCCTTGTTATTTGCGAATCCATATTTTTCGTTATTTATTGACCAAAAGTTGTGTATGAGGTGTCGTTTTAAACGTTATCATATTGCACATTGGGTTTGCTTTTGATATTTTTAATACATACGCATAGTTTTGAAAAATAGGCGAAAATAAAAAATTCAAACTTAATATTTTGTTACTATAAAAATAGTTAGGAATTTTCAAAGCAAATCCAATACGAAATTTCATTATAGATCAAATGCAATTTATTTGGAAAAATTTGTTTGAAAATAACTTTTCAGTTTGGATACGCGTGATCGTATATCTGGTTCGAAAATAACAACATTGTTATTATGGGATTAAAACCAAAATGGCCGACAGCATTCGACAGCCTTTGCAGACTTTTATTTAATTGAAATAACCATTTAAAAGGATTGTCAGTTGAAGATAAGCATACAGATAAAAAAGTATGATGTATGATTTTGCTATGGTAAACATAGGAAAATAACTTTGCTCATAAAATCAAAGGTTTACCCAAACATTATCCCCTCTAACTATCAAACGTTGATCAATCTATCATATACCATACCGCGCTTCGGTCACATTTATTTAGAATTGGCCTTTCCGATAAGCTCTGACATTTGCTCTTCACACGGCCTTATCATATTTAGTAGATATAATTTGTATACTCATTTTTGAATCGATGTAATACCAACATAACCTCAAAAATATATATTTTGTTAAATGGTTCACAAAAATGTCTGTATTTTACGATCACCAGATCGTTTGCTCTGAAGGTTGACCCCAGAACACAGAGATGATAGTGACGTGTTTACACAAGTGTCAGGTGACTTGTTTTATAACAATGTGTCTGGTTTGTGTTTAGTGCTGAAGTTGTTACTTTTATATTACATCGAGACGATTTGTAATTCACTCCGATACTGGGTAAGTTGTTATGATGCGGTCATGCACACAGTTCCACAACCGTTCGTAATGAACTCAACAAACTTATTGGTTACGAACAATATTATAACTAGTGTTCATCCTCATTTCCAAACCTTTTTACCCACAAAAATCTAATGATAATATCTGTGTACAAACAATTTAATATGACTTGTTCCTTACATCAAAGTCTCTAGTACCAGTAGGCTACTTGTTGTTTTTAATCACTCTCTTTTGATCGACTATCAGCAATCTTAGATGTATTTCTTTGACTTGCTTGAATATTCAATACAAACAATATTATTTCATCAAGACGACGTAAATTACTGTGCATAAAACAACAATGGCGTTCTGGAGAAGACATCAGGAGAATAGGCCTGGTTTAAAAAAAGTATTACATAGTTTAGTGAGTACCGGTAGTAACTTATAGCGAACAAAAATTAACATAGATAAATATGAATTTAGATTTTTAAAACAATCCACGATAGTTTACATGAACAAAATAATGTTAAAAATAAACAATAATATTAACTGTTGCTTGGATTTCAATTAACTATTACTTTAACGTTCCTTACTGATATTACAGGTTATTGCCAAAACGTTTTAGTATAGCAGAATATCCTAAATTTCAAACTTTTTGGTATGATACAGATCAAGCGAAATAAGATGCTGTACTACGTCCGTATGACACAAATTATACCAGTTATTTTTAGACTCAAATTACATGTAGGATAGCAGTTATTTTTAGACCCAAATTACAGTTAGAATAGCAGTTATTAATAGACCCAAATTACATGTAGGATAGCAGTTATTTGTAGACCCAAATTACATGTAGAATAGCAGTTATTTTTAGACCCAAATTACATTTAGAATAGCAGTTATTTTTAGACCCAAATTACACGCAGGATAGCAGTTATTTTTAGACCCAAATTACATGTAGGATAGCAGTTATTTTTAGACCCAAATTACATGTAGGATAGCAGTTATTTTTAGACCCAAATTATACGCAGGATAGCAGTTATTTTTAGACCCAAATTACATGTAGGATATCAGTTATTTTTAGACCCAAATTACATGTAGGATAGCAGTAATTTTTAATACGTTAAAATGTTTAATTAGAAATACGGATGTTTTAAATGCGTTTCATGTTGAACTTTGCTAAACAAGCGGTGCCAAACCTTACATTAAAAATATCGTCTTATATTTGTGTTATTCTGGTTCAATATTGGCCTAAATTTTGACTTGAAGTTTTAAAACAAATGGCGACCATTTTATAGAAAATTAACAAATGCTTAAACCGGAATACTTTAAATTACTTTTTTTAACTATAAACGTAAATTATATATTCGGATATATTAAATTATATAAAACGGATATATATTTTACTAGCAACTTTCCTAGCATTTGATATTATGATACAATTTAAAGTTAATAATACTTTATTACACCATTACATGAAGTGCCTGCCAGTACATATAGTTACATATATGCCGATGGACTTAATGTAACATTTACATTAAATAACAAATACTACAGTCATTAAATTCGTGAAAAATATACAAAACGTGCACATGCATACAACCACATATTGTATATAGGGTTAGAAGAAGCAAAATACAGTAGCAGTTTATATAACCAATCAAGGAGGTTAACGAACTCATCAAAAAACTGAACTGAATCACATGGCCGCAACAAAAAATTTACATTTCTCACATTTATTAAAAAAAAACACTAAACAAATAAATATACCATAAATGGGGGCTTTAAGCCACACTCTTACCACAGCACTGCGCCATTTATGGCCAGTTTATGGCCTTTTATAGCGGTAGTAGATGGCGTTTTACAGTCCTTCACTTCACTCCCTAGCTTCCACTGACTACTTCCACCGTATAGGAACAATTAAAGATAATTGTCTATACGAAGGCTAAATATGTCATGTTGAACATCGTAAAATGTTGATCAGTAGTAGGCCTACCTCCTACATGGTGTATGTGAAATAATTAATTGGAAAATCAAATTACAGTATATGTCAATCAGTATAGTAGTACAGTAATAGTGCTTACTCGTTTTTAATGGGTGGTAAACACTTAATATATTGAGACACGAATTGCCACTCATTCATACGATGTGAGTACAACAAAGATTATTTATTCATTAGGGAAGCCGGCCCTGTTAATACGTCTGGTTGTATTTCAGACTGGGAGTTTCCAAATACAAAATATACCCAAATATAAAATACATGAAGGCTTTTTTTGTTAACGCAACTCCTTCCTTATTTCTTGGCCAATTTTAACGTTTTGAGTGTTAAAAAGTTCGTTCCTATTCATAGCAACAAACTCATATGTAAGATTTATTTTAATTAATGAATTAGCTTTTAAATAAAAACAAATGAAAAATAACCTTCGGACGTATGCTTATTAACAACAGTATGTGTTTATATCAATAAAAAGTGCAGTGAGTGACCTACAGTAAACAAATGTATACATTATTATTTTAATTGATATAGTTTACTTACTAATATCTGCAGTCAAAAATCTCAGGTGTCACGAGCGCAGCGAGTGAAACTAACTACCAACCGAGGGATACTATTACCGAAGCCGTCATGGTATCACAAGCAGAGCATGTATCGCGGTTGGCACACGAAGAGAGCATGGATGTCCATTAGTATAATAGAATCGTTTTAACTTTCACAGATGAATTTCTGTTATTATAAGCCAATCCTGAGTGTTATAACATGACACACTGTTTTACCTACACTTTCCTCATCATACACAGTGACATGTAAAATGGACACAAGTCCCGTCTCTTCGAGTATTTAAAATAACTAATCTTAACTGATCCATAATTTTTCACTGACAACTTACGGAATTGTCCCCATCGCTTTTTTTTCAAAACGCCCACTTTTTTAGTTTACGCTTCGGTGTGGGGACACTACGGGAAATTTTGTTCGAACTGTGTGCATGAATTTGAGTAATATATTTTAACTGTGTTATTTATTCACGATACAAAAACATAGTTTTAATTAATTTAAAACAAGGGTTATTTTTAAACAGATGCTGTAGTACCAACATGTTTGCCATTGTATTATATACATATTTTAAAATACATATTTTTTATTCTAGAAATATAGGAAGTTGGTATTTTCTAGATACAATTGTAAATTGTTATTCGCAAATAAAAATTGTTTTATAGGTCTACTAGTAAAATAATTAAAAGAAATAATATCCAAATGTTCAGATTATTTACTTGTAATTTTCAAATTTGCATGATCTTCATAAATATACATTATTTCGAATTTAAACGAAGAGAAAAGGACCCAGTATGGAACAATGCGGTGTTCCATACCTGATTGAGTTTTTGCGATTTAACGTACATTATTCACGTTGAACTGACAACTATAAAAAGCAAAGTTCCACCAACTAAATAGTATATGTTAGAAATACGGTCATTCATATAATTTTTAAAAAATAAAAAACTAATAATAATAATAAAAGTGGACGGTAATTTGGGATATTTTGTGTTTTCTCTTTTTACGCACCATAGTGAAAGTAGCATTAATAGAAATTTTCCTTGACAACGAGAACACGATAAAGAGATAAATTCTTAAAAACCACAATTTATATAACCTAAGAAATGTAAGGTGTTTATTTTAAATTATTGGACGTAGGAGAAAATTAGAAAAATACAACAGTATATAGGAGGGAAGCTAATAAATAGAAATGATCTTAAGACACAAATCTGTATGTATTCCAAACTTGTATACTGCATCAATATAAGATTAACAATAGTTATTAATTATAGAATGTATTTAAACACGGCCGTATATTGTAGAATAAAACAATATAGTTTCAGTAAGTACACACTTTTCAAGATCCTCTCTCAACACAAACCTACCAACATGACATACAAATACTAATTTTATACCGACAGGTAGAACATCTGTTTGCAACCCCCTTCCCCACCCAAAAATACAGTTTTCAAGATGCCCATAATAGAAACTAGCCTACTTCTGACACATCAAAGTAATGTTGTTTTTAAACGTATCGACGTGAAAATATGGAGACGCGCTCGAAGTGCGTTCTTCAATGGTATTGAAACTTTAATAACCTAACTAAGTTAACTCCCAATTGTGGTTGGTCATTTTATTTTTTACCTGCTGTTTTAGATCGGTGCAGATCTGTGAATATCTCGTTAGAAGAGGTCTAATGAAATGTTTTAATCTAAGCAATTACAGGTATGAATTTGCCCTCTTAATTATACAACGCCGACATGTAATCTGCGAGACAACAAGCCCGAGGTGTTCCCTCCACGAGCAATGTAACTTCAGCAAACATGTTTGAGGTCGGCCATCATTCTGGATTCCAGGTTAGACGGAAACTGGACCAACATTCAGGATCTGCACACGACACAACAATCAGCAACATTTCTCTGCTCTGAATACTCTTTTCTGGTGTTGTCAATCAATTGCCTGTCATTGCGTGCACGCTTCACTCGCAAGATCTTTCGGCAGTTACCCACCCTTTGCCTTCAATGACCATTAGGCAATTTGAAGAGTGCAACCCTAAATTATATTTAATGCAAGATATGTTAAATATACACTGAAGGGCAGGAAAATAGTATTCCAATATACAGCATAAAACTAATGTATATAGGATACAGCTTGAGCTGTATTCACTCCTCTTTTTTATATCTCTACGTTTTAAAAATACCTAATAGTAGTGGCCTAATCACTTCGAAATTTCAAGTAATAACATTTAACCTCTTTGTATTTGAGTTCAGTCCCGGTCTGAGCATGGTTGATATTACAGATAACTACTCAATTCGCAATTGATCCCAGCATACGGGAAACTGTGTACGTCCCCGTATTGAAAGGAGAGCGGCAGAGAGCACTACTCTCACCAGTGGACTTACGAATGGCACGGTCTGACAACGGCGCTCAGTCCATAAACTATACAGTGATACTATTTAGAATGATCACGATCAAATGTGTTTATGGTTAAATTATTTATTTATATGGTTGTTGTATGCCTGCGTTTTCGTATAATTCACAAATTGTTCAATGTGTATTAAAATTGTAATTAATTATTTGTTTAACTTAGCAACAACGTTGATTAATTGAGGATTACAAGAAATATATTTTGGAAGCTGGACCTGAGAAGTAAATCAATAAGGGTTGGATTATCGTATATAAGTGAGGGTATAATATACCAACATATCGATAAACAAAATAGCATTCATCAAATTACAGCACATTATGTAGTTTTAAACTTTTAATTTCTACAAGTTCTTATAACTAACACTTTTTTTTGTGAATTTGAATATCTTTCTAAATCGGTAATTTGTGTCTGTTTCTTATGTTCATATTAGGCAAAATGGATAGCAAACACTTTGTACACTCATGGGCGATTTATAGAGTAACCAACCTAAGGAATGAATGAATCACGAGCCTCTGCAATAGTAACAGACTCTGGAGTGTGATTCCTACCTGAATAAATTAGTCCTAGCAATGGAATAGTTCTATTGATATAATTAATCAAACAAATGATTTATTATTTTATGTGAATATCGTGTAACAATAGTTACATGAGCAACCAGTGATTGAAGTATCGATTTATATCAATGAGCTAATACAAACAATTCGATACGTGTAGCACACGCTTTCCTCACTGGGTAATCACAGGGGATGGATTCAATCTACCAATATCACTAAGGTAGTAAAAACTGAAGGATGTTGGCAACACTGGGGACAGGATACGAGACGCACACCTGGCCTTCTGTGGAGTGATTCCCCTTTCTTTTGGCTCCCTTCTTGCCGTGTCGCTGAGGGTTCACGTCGTCCACATGCTTGGACAGGATTATAACCAACGTCAGGAATCTCTACAATCTAATTCTAAAACAGTAATTAGATTGACTAATTGTAAAACTATGATTGTCATCACGATGTCATCTAATTTACTTTTACAATTATGAAACATGCAGAGAAGAACGTGCCAATCCTATTAATTATAAGCCTCTATGCCTCTAATGAATGTGATCAGGTTAAACCAAATTTAGCTGATGCGCGTTCATATTATACTAGTTTTGAGAAAAACATGGGTCATTTAACAGCGTTTGGTAGAGACTGCCTAGTTAAGATAACTATATCTCGTTAAAGTATTTTAAACTTACGTAGCGCCATTACTGTTGCAAAAATATCGATAGATATGGGCAAAACTATACAATCAGTTATTAATAGATCTAAAACCTCTCCAGTTATATTGGGCGTGTGGAAATATTTCCATACCACAATTAATATCACCATTTTACATGAAAAAGACTTCGTATACGTATCATACAAAACATTTAAACTTAAGTCAACTAAACAACTCACAAATTATTGTTCTGAATCAATGTTTCGCCTCACTTTTTTCTTCGGGTTTAGATGATGGTACACATTTTGCTACCCCCTTTGAGTGTACTGTATAACCAAAACACCACTGCAAACATGAAGGTGAGGCTAGAAATGAAATCAAACACTTACTCAAGATTCTAAATATAGACCGAACAACGCATCAAACATGGCCGACGATGAGGAACGCAGATATTTATAAAGCTAGTGTATGATTTGGTCGAGGACGTCGTCTATCGCTCGTCTCCGGCCGATTACCACACCGTAACAAAGAGCAACATGTATAACAAATGTATAATAAGGTTTGAAAGTATTCTAAAATTATTGAGAATTAAATACGAAGCGTTATGGATACTAAAGTTACAATGTCATCTACAATCAACTGCAAAACATTCGACAATGCTTCTTGTTTTCATCCTTCCTATATTGATCTCTGTCTAGAAGTCTGCCAGGCACATCAAATATGCAAATGAAAATGTATACTGTTGTACTATTATTACCAGCAATCCAATCCATTGATCCAGACGACTGATTAACATAGATCGTACATAAAAGAATTCCTAAACCATAATTAGTCATGTAAGAGGAAGAAAACAGGACTATTCCAAGAAATTGTTAAATTCACAAGAACCAAACATCTTGTCACTGTTGTTTTTCTGAACACTTTTTAAGAAAAAACTAGATCGATTTAGTTTCTTTGAATGGCCTCTCTCTGTTTTCATCATATTGCCTTACTTTTACTGAAAAAGGAGGTGTGTGTTTGTTTATTAAAAATATGTTCAAGCTCGTGCATTTAGATGTTAGTAGGTATTGTAAAGAAGGAATTTTTGAGCTTGCAGCCATAATAGACATTTTACCAAAACCTGTCACCACTATGTGTGTTTATAGACCCCCTTCAAGTGCTTGGATCTGAAGAAAAATATCGTTCTGGTATTCGTGCTGCCAAGTCTGCGAAGGTCTTAGCACTGGGGATCAATTAAGGGCACAACTTAATGCATCTGTAACTACAACAAATGTGAGAAGTTCAAATGGGACTTCCTTCTTTCTCTTTCCAACAGATACAGATGAGGTATGCAAGATTGTAAAGATGTTAAGAACCAGCACATCTGCAGGTTCAGATGGAATATCCTCTAAACTGCTAAAAACTGTATAGATTTAATGGCTTTACCATTAGTTCATTTAATACACTTTTCTTTCACATCAGGTAAATTTCCATCCATTTTGAAATTAGCAATAATAAAACCTCTATACAAGAAATGCAGCCCCCAGCTTTGCGAGAACTACAGGCCGATTTCTTTACTTTCTATAATCTCTAAAGTGTTTGAAAAGACCGTAATGACTAGACTTTTGATCTTCTTCCATATAAATAAAGTCAAATTTTATATGGATTTAAAAAAATTTAAAATCAATTCAGTTTTCAGCAAAAGAAAAGTACTCTCGATGCATTTTGTTTTTTTTAAGTAAAACTATTAAGTCACTGAACAAAATAGAACACGCTATGGGCGTTTTTGTAGAATTAATTAGGGCTTTCGATCTGGTGAACCATGATCTTCTTTTAGATAGCTTTGATCTTTGATGACGAACACATGACTGGTTCCCCTCCTACCTAACTGTCCGTCGTCAGAAGGTTGAAATGTCATTTGTCGATGATGGGATGTGTATTCGTAAAACCTACTCAGATGAACTGTATACTAGAAAGGGAGTGCCGCAGGGATCTGTATTGTATTGGGCCCTGTTTTGTTTTTAGTATTTATGACTGATATTAAGGATAGCTGTAAAGCTGACCTCTATTTTTGATTACGATGCGTCGCTTCTTGTGCGAACACCTAGTAAAAATGATATGGAGATTAGAGGCTTCATTGAAACAAATTCTCTGTCTCAATGGTTTGCTGAAAACGGCCTTGTCAACACGAATAAGACTCATCTCATCCAATGCTCAATTACAAGCCGTGATTCTGACAACTTTCAGTTACTATTAGTTGTACTGACTAAGTAAATTTCCTAGTATTCAAACTTGAAATTTAACAGCCATGTGAATCACGTTATTAATAAGCTCAGCTCATGTTTGTTTGCCCTCCGCGAGCTTTGTCAGTATACAGATTCCAAAGTGTTATTAACTGTTTACTAGTTTTTTTTTTTATACGCACTTAGTTTATGCGGTTCCAATTTGGGGCCTCGACAGTTTAAGGACAAAACACGTTTTCAAGCTACAGAAAAAAGCACTCCGTATAATATTTTCCCCTAGGCAAATGGAATCCTACAAGAATATTTTCAAAATGAACAGAATCTTAACTTTTTCTTATTTATTCATTTTCGTAACCTTGATATTCTATAAAAAGAATAGTTCACTGTTTGTCAGCCGAGCTTCGTTAACTCCTTATTCGCTTCGCCCACGACTAAACATTCAAATTCCAATGCATCTCACCTCTTTTTTTCCAAAGAAATGTCGTGTACAATTGCATCAAACTGTTTAATGCCCTGTATGCATGCCTTAAAACTGAGGTACCAATACGCGAATTCCTCAAAAATCTAAAACACTTTTTATTGGAACAATATTTTTATAGTGCCCATTACTTTCTAAATTTGAGCACTGTAAATAGATAGTATTGTTATTAATTTTAAGATTAAGAATTTGATTTTTAGGTTGTTCCATATTGAGTTGTTATTATGTATTTATTGTTGACATCGCTCATGCATGTAATGTGATTATGAGAAATAAAATAATCTTGAATCTTGTTGTAAAGCCACAAATTCACAAACCATTCTGACCTTCAAATTTGTAACAAAGTAAGAAATCATTACTAATGTACAGAATGGTTGAAGTCATAAGAAACAAACAGTACTTTAAAATTTTTTTTGTAATGTTGCAAAGTAAATTGGTGAACCTATCAGCCCTTCCGGGTTCCTGTCAAGATAAAGAAAACAAGACCTATGCAGGAAATTAACGATGTTACAAAAACCAAACCTTAATCAGTTTTATTTAGATATCAATCCAAATTCTCGAACCTTTCCTTTAAGATCATCCACATTCAAGCGAAGAAAAACAATACTGATGCTCGGAATTGTTGAGATCACTAGGCCTAACCTTTTTCGTAATGTTACAAAGCCTATTTTCTTTCAGATCATCCAGGTTCCTATCAAGACGAAGAGAACAAGGCCAAAGACGATAGGAATTCTTGAGGTCACAAGGCGTAACCTTTTTTTCGTAATGTTATGAAGCAAATACACGAGCCTCTCGTTTTATACAATTCAGAGTTCTGCCATGGCAAAGATATCAAAACTCACAATAGAAATTGTTGTGTTCACTACTAAAAACAAACCATGGTCAATTGACTCCCGTATTGATCCAACAAAGTACATACTGTTTTCCGTCAATTCGGTTATACTGTAATTCCAATAATTATGTCCGTCGAAATCATTATATAAAGATTGTTTTGTCCCTATGAGTATTATCACTGATTGTATATACACGCAAATAGTTACAAGAGTACAGCTTCCTTCCTTCTTCCGTTTACTGATGAATGGGCATTACGTAGTTTTAGCTAGACTGTATGGGTTCCTTGTTTGTTACGTAGAGTGCGACATTAAGTCATTTAAAAATGGTAACTTTCAATATTATCATCATTTCAGATAGCCTATTTAGCGTTTGAAGTATTCTATTGCTGGTTTATGGGCAAAATCTTTAAGTTTCTTTTCCTTTTCACTTTAGATTAAAGGAAAGCTAAGTTACTCGAACTGGTCTCCATGGTGAGTGGAATCAGTATAGACCCTTGTTGATTGCGTAGGCTGAAATAGACAGCCTGAGTAAAATGATCAATTAACTTTCCAGAAACACTCTTTAGACAAATTTGTTTTCCTCAAACTATCCCTGATTATCAAAGCTTACGTATTTCAATTGTAAGACTATCATAATGAGTTGTTGTAACTCCGTTACATGAATGTTGTTATACGATTATCAATCAAGTTTGTTTAGAGCATTTTTAGTATAACCTATGATTTTATTTTGACATTGTTAATAAGAGTAATACGTGTATTAAATTGTTTGTAGTTGTTTTATTTTAACAGAATCCTGAGAGTATCGCATTTGTATATTTATGCACTTTAGTAAGCTTAAGGAGAATCGTGTCATAATTTGTAGCAATTATAGATAAGTAAATGCCAATGGTAATAACTAAAGCTTTCGGTGACGACCGTGCCAAATGCAAATGCTGCTTAAAACTACTGAAATTGTATGAAAGTTATACATAAAATCTATAGCTAACACTAATACGCATTTCTTATTTGACAAAAACATTAATTAGACACGCAATGTGAACGTATTCAAAACTGCGATAATCGCGTCCTAATGAAACCTTATCATTGCCGTCACCCTCGTATCGAATCAAGCAAACGAAACCTAAGTGTGCATGACAACTATTCTCTAGTTGCTATTAGATAATCTTATGGGTTAATCAGCCTGCATAAAGTCTGTTATAATCACAAGTAAGCGACTAGTTCAATACCATTGTCCTTCTCAAGTTTTATACTGAATCACATACATCACCACTACAAACTAACATGTGGTCTTATCAGGGTAAACAAACCAAAGATGCTAACCATATGAAGTTGTCCCAGTTGCCAATAAGAGAAGAGCACGGCCCGAAGCATGCCGTCCATGGTATATCCTAGCACTCCATGATGATGAGTAGGTTGGCATGACACCCACTACACACTCGCGCAGGTCACGCACGGACGCACACACACCGCGACCACCTTTATCGCATCGCTGCCGACACCAGACTGGCCCGCCAGACGTAAACAGTCCGCTGCTGCCAACCTTCCGGCACACAATTATCCCTTCCTCACCTTGCGCCGGCCGCGAAGACACTCTCTTACCCGCCGCCGCGGCTTCACCGTGTGAACTACATTGCTTATTAATAGCTCGGCCGGCGTTATTATTTAAACAACTCACAGAGAGGTTTAAATAGACCACAGCGACTGTTACTTTAAAATATATTATTCATTTTATACTTAGGCCAAGTTTTGTAATCACAATGTTTACTGTAATGTTCAAATTGAAATAAGAAAATATATTTATGCTAATTTTTATTCCTTCTAAATTTATTAACACAAAACTGAACAACACGTAGTTTAAAAATTAAAAAAAAGTAAATTCACAAATAAATTAAATTTGTATCAGTAATAAATAATACGAAAAACAACGAGCTTTTGTCCCTGTGGAAAATTGATTAACTTAACGGAAAACTGGAAGTCAAAGTTAGTTTTGGGAACTAAATTTCTCATAAACTAAGAAAAATTAAGATGGAAATTTGATTGAAAAATAATCTCACTTAACTAATATCCTTTTTTTACTTTGACACAACATTTTGTTTACGGTGAATAATTGTTATTGGTTCACATATTAATGGTTATCCATCGTTGATCAGTAGCCTGTTACAAATAGATCCTGTTGTGGCAATGTGTGTGAGAGAAGACGGAAAAGGAGTAGTTTGTGGGGCGAGTCAGGATCAATGCCAAAGTGGGCCATAGCAACCAGCCGAGAGGCCTCGCTGTATACGACAGTTCGGCGGCGCCCACCCCTTCACATCGGCCCAATTACCGCTCCACACGCCGTACTTCTGACACTCGGATGATGGTACACTAAGGAATACACTACGTATCGATCACAAATATACACTTGTGGTGCTAAACTTGTTAGCATAGATGTCATAGTAATGAATTGTTTCTTAAAGCGAATATTTGAGTTTCGGGAGAAGAGATCAAAAAAATTTGATTTTTTTTAAATATACCTAAAAAATTCCTTAAGTGAAACTAACTCTAATATGATTAGACCTATCTCCTCAGATTTATATACTGACATCCAATACATTGGTAGTTTTTATAGGCATTTCCTCGACAGCAATGTCAAGAATTTTAGTAAAATATCGCATAAAAGTTTTGCAAACAAAACAGTTTTTCACTAAAACGACATTAGCGAGCAACGATTAATATCACGCAGTTAATATACACTTGTTTAACTAAGATAAATAAATATATCTGACAAACACCATCTTCGGGCAATCAACTGACACATCGTGTATTCTGTCTGTCTGTCTTATAATACGTCTAGGACACTTCTGCCACTAGAGAGGGAACTGTAGAAACATTTCACTTATCACTCCTATCAAATGCTATGACACCACATGAGCCCGTAATGTTATCCATTTTGTTGAGTGTAGGCCTATAGGATTTATTAAAACAATTTTAAAATAACTTATGAAAGAATTTTATAAAAAGATTACGATTGTTGTTTGATTTCAATTACTATTAAATTGTATTACTGTAGTACATTTCTTAGTTTTGTTTACAAGATACGCAACACTGATAAAAAATGTTATTGTATGTGGGTTTATTTGCCGCATTTATTTACGCATTATTAATATGCCGCATCATGTCAGCGACAACAGGCCTATCATTCCAGTATATAGGGGTTGGCAGTGTTGCCGTTCGGCGTCATCACGGTGTTACAACCTCATCAATCCGGTATATCGGGGTTGGCGGTGTTGCCGTTCGGCGTCATCTCGGTGTTACAACCTCATCAATCCGGTATATCAGGGTTGGCAGTGTTGCCGTTAGGCGTCATCTCGGTGTTACAACCTCATCATTCCGGTATATCAGGGTTGGCAGTGTTGCCGTTAGGCGTCATCTCGGTGTTACAACCTCATCAATCCGATATATAGGGGTTGGCGGTGTTGCAGTTAGGCGTCATCTCGGTGTTACAACCTCATCAATCCGGTATATCAGGGTTGGCAGTGTTGCCGTTAGGCGTCATCTCGGTGTTACAACCTCATCATTCCGGTATATCGGGGTTGGTAGTGTTACCGTTCGGCTTCATCTCGGTGTTACAACCTCATCAATCCGATATATAGGGGTTGGCGGTGTTGCAGTTAGGCGTTATCTCGGTGTTACAACCTCATCAATCCGGTATATCGGGGTTGGTGGTGTTGCCATTCGGCGTCATCTCGGTGTCACAACCTCATCAATCCGGTATATTGGGGTTGGCGGTGTTGCCATTCGGCATCATCTCAGTGTTACAACCTCATCAATACGATATATCGGGGTTGGCGGTGTTGCCGTTAGGCGTCATCTCGATATTACAATCTCATCTAACCGGTATATCGAGGTTGGCGGTGTTGCCGTTCGGCGTCATCTCGGTATTTACAACCCCATCAATCTGGTATATCGGGATTGGCGGTGTTATCGTTTGACGTCATCTCGGCGATAAGGAAGACAATCACGTGTTTTCCATTTAAAACCAAGGCATTTCCGTTTCACAGTATGCTCTCTTTTTGCTGGCACCGAAGTGAGGTGATGATAAAGAAAACAGCACATATTTAGCTTACTTTAAGTAACTCGAATTGAAATAATGTGAGTATGACTCATAGTTAATGAAATGAAAAATGTCTTTATTGTATTTATAAAAATTGCGAAGTGGGGACAACACAGTTCTCTCTAACGCCTAACCATTACTGTTTAAGCGCATTTATGTTTAGAGAAAAACTCATTACAATTAGTTCAATTATAAAGTATTCCCAAAAGACTAATATTGTTGTACAGCGTTTAAATTACGAATGCTTTATACTGTAACAAAAACTGAAACCTAGCTACTGTGTGAGAACGGCTGGTAAGATAATCGAGTGAAGTTTATCCCCGGCGTGACGAAGTATCGATCTGCGGGTCCCGTGGGGCGGGGGAGGTAGGTAAATCCGGCTCCGCCGTGTTGGCAAGGCACCTGTCACTGTCTATACCGGCGCAACCGATTGTTTCCACAACAGACCATGGAATTATCTAAAACTCACACATTTAAAAATATAAAAATGTACCAAAACAGAATCGTAAACATGTGTGAGCAATTTGTTTTCAAAGAAAGGAAGATGCGTTACAAACCACGTAATAAAATGTTTATGTGACGTAATTGATGGTTACACGTAAATACCAGACAACGGTTTACTGTACAGACAGGTGCAGCCAATAGCGTAATTACATGTTAGTCTTCTGAACGTGTTAAACACAATCAAAACTTAGTCTATCCACCCGAGGGACTTTCTTTAACCCTGGTTTGACTGATAGTAAAATTGTTATATCTAAACTTCCAACTTAAGAGATGTTCAAAATGAAACTTCACTGTTTTATAACCACGTAATTTGTTAACCTAATATACTTTCTATAACACTCATTAGACTGAGCAGAGTATCACGTCAAAAATGCCCACCTTGAAATGTGTTCAATGGTAAAACTTCACTACTATGTCTACACTCGATTTGTTTACTTGATATGCTTTCTGCCAGGATTGATAACAAACATGCCATTGTGTTAAAATCTCCATCTTTAAATCCATTCAATGGGAAAACACGAAACATTGACTACCCTTAATTTGTCAACTTGAAAGACTCATTCTACTTTCTCCTCTATGCGTTAGCATAGAGAATTACAGTATTGTGATCGTCAAACAAAATATTTTTTACAAGTTGGTCTAAAACTCAATGTTAGGTTCCCGTGACCCCAAAAAAGTGGTTTTATCGATGAAGATTTTTGTATCTGTTCGTAAATGTGCCTATGTGTATATTTGCTGGAGATATAAAAATTTGCTGGAGACCAATCGGATGGATCGATTTTGATGAAATTTGGTATGTAGGTGTATCTAGTAAATATCTCCAGTGAACTTTTCACTTTTTAAATTTTAATTTTTTATGGGCAAAAAACATACAAAAATGGAATTTTCTCTAAACGGCTCTAACGATTTTGATACAATTTTCAGGAGAGATGCGAATTACAATTTAAAATATTCTAGTAAAACCCGCATGTTTCTAACTCAACTAGTTCTTGAGTTATGGCAAAAAAAGAGCATATTTGGGAATCAAACTGATAATTTTCAAAGTTTGATTTGTTAGTGTTTAATATGGGGGAAAGTTTGTCCAATTCTTTGGAACCATTTATTTCTGATTGGAGTGATAAACAAAGATATATTGAAATTAGGTAAAAATCGTTCATCTTGGTGGTAAATCTATTTAACACTACAAACATAACATCACGTCGATGTTCCACTAAAAGGTCGTCTTGACTTCAATTATAACTGTGTAAGTAAGTGCAGTGCAGTCTGACCACGTGACCTTGAATGTATGCCATAAGCTCAACATTCAACAAGGCCACAGCCCGCACTGCGTCGCACCGCGCACTACGCCACCACGTTCCATTTCGAATGTGCGAGGAAAAGAAACGTTCAATAACTTCAAGGCCGTGGTGAAATACGCAGGAATCCAGACATAGTCACGCAAACGCTGGTTTTACACTAGCAAAACCGATTTGTTCCGAGGTTAACAACAGGTCAACAATCGTCATTCGGCACTTGAATAACCCGCACAGCCATAAGGACTACAACATTACTACTTCCCAAGTTAGTGATAATAATTACTCGTTAGTTGGTCCAGGGGTTTCGATATTGTCTCCTAATTCAACAGAGTGCACACATTTAAATTATTGATATAAATTCACTACGAATTTGAATTAAATTTAAAATGCTAATAGAATGAAATTAACTAAGTGGCCCGATAATAAGACTCGATACTCTACGGCTATCAATTAGCCAAATTAGTTATACACGCTTACATAACCACGTATGTTGTAGATAACTAAATTGTTTGGCTAACCTATTCTATTAGCACTTAACCAACTTTGTTAACGATCGATTCGTGTGAGAAATAAGTCACAAACGTCGTAGCTTGGTATTTCACAAGTCCACGAACGTCCCCAGTCGAATCCAACGAGTGCTGAGCACTGTAGATGTGTCCTACTTTGACATTACAAGCTGGCCTTCTACTCTTGCACAATCACGCTGACTGAGACACAAATATTTCACGAACCAATATACTGTGTTTGATACGTGCCTTTTCTTGTAAATGTAATTTACCTGTGTCTAAAAGATAAACCGTCGCTGAGGAGTTACTTTTAGCATCACGACCAAAACATGGCAATACTGAGTCTAAATTAACAAACGATTTGTTCTTGCCATTTACAGCATTTCTACTACTTCCACAAGAACATCGTCAACAACCCTTAAACCACCCTCACCAAAACAAAGTAAAATTGTCCTCCCACCCAATCTCACCAAAACTATGTACAACAGCCCTCCCAGATGCACCCTCACAAAACTATGTACAACAGTCCTCCCGGAACCACCCTCACTAATACTATGTAGACCTACAACGGACCTCCCACCAACCCTCACCAAAACAATGTACTGCAGCCCGTCTACCAACCTCGCCCAAACAACGTACAACAACCCTACAAGAACGACGTAGACTTTGGCCGTTAGTAATTGTGTGGGTGCGGAGTAACAACATGACAAGATTGCAACAGTTGAGTACGTACGCTGCAAACAAACCGGGTATAATAAATGGACAACAATGGAGATAGTGATCATTGTGCAGTCAACACTTAAAAAACAGTCTGTAAAAATCAACATACAGTATTTTGTTTTCGTCGGCTGGAATTGTTATTCCACCGTTCAACTCCGTGATGA
Organism: Stictocephala bisonia; assembly: GCA_035578905.1. Classification (NCBI taxonomy): domain Eukaryota; kingdom Metazoa; phylum Arthropoda; class Insecta; order Hemiptera; family Membracidae; genus Stictocephala; species Stictocephala bisonia. Next base: position 98,314 of record JAQJVL010002149.1, read on the forward strand.
GTCCGGCAAGTGAAACAATCCGCAGGACTAACGGAAGCCAAGATGGCCGGCCGGTCGGTGACCAAGGCAAAGCAAGGGTCGTGTCTGTGAAACCTGTCCTGTAGTGTTGTAGAAAGCAAGCAGCGGGCGCGGCGAGGCGGTACGGTAAGTAGAAGCGTGATCGATGCGGCAAACTGCACGGTTTGGCAACGCCGCAGATTACAACAATGCTAGTCCATATGTCTTGGCCGACTTCGACGCGAGCAGAGGCGATGACGGTTTCTTTACCGAGGAAAATTCCATTGCTTCGTCGACCGTTAGCTGAGTGCAAGATAACTACTGACTAGGTTGGCTATTAGTGCGATATCACCACACCTAACATGTGGTAAAGTCGTTCACATTAGATCCAATCAGAATTAAAGAGAAATATAGGTATCGTATGGAGTACATTGCGGTAATGTGCAATTGAATTTAATTCCTTTAATGAGTAGTGCCAGGATAACTATCATCTAAACTAAATCCTTATGAAAGTGTTTTTATGCAAACAACTTATCATTTAAGCTACTATGTTATCAAAATGTTATAATTGATTACATCAAGTCAACCATGAACATCAAAATCTACTCTTAGAACTGATGTTCTCTAAAAACACATTCACCACTAGTACCAAAAATATATGTCAACAACATCTTACTTTAACCTTTAACGAGATAACAAACGGCGTCTACTACTCGGCCAAATACCAGGGCTGTCGCAGTGTATGGTAACTACTTGTCCGTAATTAGAAAAGGAACGTGATTTGAAGAATATTTTATCGGACCGTAACTACTCACTTTATAAGACATTTACGAGTACAAAGACGATTAATTTATCGGTTAATTTCGCAAAATGTTGAACCAATAAAAACAAAGGTCCAATACAACTCTGTTACGTTTGCAATATCCATATAAAATTAATGTCATAAAGTAAAATGAGAAGCTTAGAATGATTCATTCATTCCTTTTTAGTTAGATGATTACAATCGGACAAACGTACATACAAATGTTAATTATGGCCTAATCGAGTTTGAACGTGAAAACGGGCTGCAATGTAGCATATTTGGCTATTTTACCAAAAATAGGATAAAAATCAACAAATTATATTTTTAAGACCAAATTATTTTGTAATAAGTTTATTAAAAGTGGCAAGTAACTAAAGTGCTTTTGCACATTGTCATTTGAAAATGGATCTTCAAAATCACACAAGTTACTTATTATTGTTGTGAATTTGTACTTACTTATCGCGGATAGGACAGTGGGAGTACAGTAAAGTGCCCCTGTTACGACAGGACCCTCTTCTGACTGGCGTGACAGTTGGCACCCTACAGGGCCTCTCGTGTTTTCTCTCTCTCTCGTTCGTACATAACAACGCAACAGCTTTCCAACTTCAACCTAAATGGCCAGAAATTGTTCGATTGGACCCAGTTACGAGTCCTGCGGATCGATGTTTCCCAACCGTTACGGCGACAGCCACATTAATTTCAATACAAAATGTATTTCCATTTCATTGGATTTATATGTATTCAAAGGTAACTGAGCAATTTATTTCATGACATGTTGACTGTTGATGAAAACCTGCCTCCGGGGGGTTGCCTGGGCACTTTTAAACGACTAATCGAATGACTGGGTACTTTTTGAGGGACTAATCAAAGTAGGAATGCTGGGCTTTAGGAGCTTTTTAGTAAGAACCGGTGCACAAAAGCACAGATAAGTATTCATTTTTTAAAAGCACAGATATTCATTCCTTTTCTGTGACAAAAGCGAGAGAAAATGAAGAAGGCAGCTCCCGCGGCCTGACTTGAGAGTTCAGTGTACCGAGCAAGTTCTGCAAGCTCGTTAGGCTACGGCCACACGTGCGTTTTTTCACGCAGGTTTGTAGCGTGAAAACACGCGAAAATAATGAGCAGCATTAAATGTTACGGGGTAGGCCACACGCAGCGTGTTTTCCCGCTGCTAGGGTTTGTAGCGGGTGCGTCTTCAAGGTCGCCCGCCAGTGAATAGGCGCTGGTCTATTTCTGTTGCTTGTTTTCACGCTCATCCCCTGGCCACACGAGCGGGAAATAACGCAGCGTTCACAGTGGTTCAAGTTCTTGCTATACACACTGTTCACTGTTAAATATTTTCGTTGTACTTACCCACGAGATACCTTTTTGTGTTGTTGTTTTAGTTGAGTGTTATTTCAATATGGAGCACCTAGATAGTGAACGAATTATTTTGGAAGTGGAACAAAACCCCTGTGTATATGACGCTAAAAATGAAGATTTTAAAAATCGGGAACTAAGGAGGAGTGCCTGGATGTCTATAACAAAGAACGTAGTCGGAGAGGAGTGGGAAGATATGGATACAGAAAGCAAACAAAATATCGGTGAGTTATCTTACTTTATTTTACATTAAAAATAGTGAAGAATTGGTTAAATCTTAGCACTATACAATTGTGTCCATGTATTTACCTGAAATTTAGCAGTAACGATTTTGCCAAGGCACAGAACCTTCTTTTGAACAAAAGTAATACCTGTAGTGATCTCTAGTTTGTATTCCAACATTGTTTCCTCTCGTTCCAATAGATGGGATACTCTCTAGTGGGCATGTAAGAGTGTCTTCAAAGTTGTAACCATCATGTTGCCTGACGAAGTTATGAAGCACGCAACATGATTGTACAATAATGTCTGCCATATCAATACTAACATCAAGAGGCCGATGAAATATACGCCATTTATTGGCTAATATACCGAACCCACATTCAACATAACGCCTAGCTCTTGACAACCTATAGTTGAATATTCGTTCTCTCCAAGTCATATTCTTAGCAGGGTATGGTCTTATTATATTTTCGCTCATTGCAAAAGCTTCATCAGCCACAAACACATATGGCATAGGTATTTTGGATGGATCGTTTGGTATACATGTTGGTGAAGGTAATTCCAGAGTTTTGTTGTATACTTTCTTTCCTAAATTAGTAGCTTTAAATATATTAGAATCGCCCTCATTACCAAATGACCCGACATCAATGTATCTAAAACAGTAATTAGTATCAACAACAGCCATTAATACAATTGAAAAAAACTTTTTGTAATTGTAAAATTCACTACCTGTACCCCATGGCTTCACAACACGAATGTGTTTTCCATCAACGGCACCAATACAATGTGGAAAGTTCGCTCTTTTTTCAAATTGTTCACTTATGCTCTTCCACTCTTCTTTAGTAGGCTGGTTTATATACTCTTTTTTCAGTGTCTCCCAAATAGCTGAACACGTTTCACGAATAATTGAGGAAATTGTTGAGCGCCCAAGTAGAAACTCAAAGTGTAGAGAGCGAATGGAGTTCCCAGTGCCCAGATATCTGAAAAAAATGTAATATAACTATAATTGTTACTGTTACTATTTTCCGCTCTAATGCTGACTAGTTATTTGTGTTATATTGAGCTATAAATGTTTCAGGAAAAGAAGTGCAGAAACGTTGGAAGAGCATGAAGGATAGCTATCTGAAGTATCTTAGAAGTGAGGGAGGCAAAAGTGGAGATGCGACTAAAAAGAAAAAACCATATGTCTATCACAAACAAATGAGCTTTCTCCAATCAGTGTGTGAACGAAGAGAGTAAGTTATTTAGGATTTTCTCTTCAAGAAAATTTATAATTTTATATTGGGTGTTACAATAATAACTGCCGTAAATTACAAGGATAACAGTAATTCATTTATACTAACTAATTGATTTGTGATGGTGGTTGTTCTAAATTGTAGTATGTAAAATGGGATTAACTTAGTTTAGTTAATTTGTATGTAAAATGCTGGGTCAAATATATCATAAATATTAGAATTGGTCATAAACTTTAACCGGCCAGTGTGGTTTGACGTAATTTTAATTGAAAATAAGTCAATTGAAACAGATCATTTGAAAACAACCATTTTGAAGGGTTTAAACATATAAATTTTTATTAACTTAAATATATAAAGAGTTCGCTATATCTTACAGTTAAGTTTAAAAATTTCTCAAACCTGTTTACAAATTTTTTAGTTTGAATTTTTTTAATGTCAATACAAACTTTTGGTCTTGCAGGACTTCAGGAAACATGAATGATGAACTTCAAGCTCCTTCAGGTGGATCACTGGAATCCGGACATGAGACTACCAGTGAAACAGAGCCTAGGCCCTACTACTCTGCAGAAAAGTTCCCGCATGCCAAAAAAACGAAACCACGATCCTTTTGAACGTGATGTCATAAACATTTTAAAATCAAATGTAGAGGCTACCAGGGCAAACGTCCAAGACCCGGATGAAATGTTCCTACTGTCTCAATTACCTGTTATACAAAAGTTGTCTCAGTCTGACAAGATGGACTTCCAAATCAAGTTTATACAGCTTCTGCAGTCGTACAACCAATCTCGCTCCTTTTGTAATCCACCTGTTTACAACCAAGACTCATCTAATCAGAGTTCATCCCGAACACAATTATCAACTCCGATTTCAGATGTGGATGAAGAATCTGTACTGTCATTTTTTAATTTGTAAATTATCAAATGAACGACTTCATCATAAATTCTTAAGCATAGTTATGTTATTTTGTACTGTTTAATTTTAATTAATACAGCTTACCTTAAAGTAACAGCGAGTTTCTCTTCTGGAGTAATACTATCCCTCATCTCAGTGTCTTGTTTTAAAATCTTAACTTTTACCATGGATAGCAGTTTCTCAAAAGAAGATATCGACATTCTATAATATTCAAAAAACTTGTCTGGATACTTCTTGAGAGTACTATGTAAAAGCACAAATTTCCCCTTCGTTAACCTGTCACTTACAATTGGATGAGTCCAATATTTCCTTTTGCGACGACGATATCGACGACGGCGAACAACCAACAACGCACACAAAGCATTCACTGCATTTTTTTTAAAACTTAGTTTATATGGATTCATGTTTGCTGCTACGTTCACTAAAGCAAGTATGTGAATGAGCCGGTTTTCCACGCGTGGCGTGTGGCCGGGCTTAGTGGCGGGATTTCAAGCAGCGGGAATACAAGCTACAAACCTGCGTGAAAAAACGCACGTGTGGCCGTAGCCTTAGTCTGATTGTGGACGCCGGTACGTAGACTGGAGAGGAAGGTGGGAGGACGAGACGTCTGTAATGTACTCAATGTACACCGACGAATATTTCTCCCAATTGATCAGTCGCTAAAAGAAAGAAATGGCGACAAGAAAATGATTATGGGAGAGGACCACTGAAGATTGAAAACTTGCTGAAGCGGTATCTTCAGTTTCTTTAATTAAAGTCTCTCCTAGCTGATCGGCTGCTTGATATCTCCTGCGAACACGTCGCACCAGAACTACAGCTCAGGGGTTGCTAGTCTATGAAGATACTGGAAAATTCCGAGACAGATCCGTATGCCTGAGTACAGATCTCGATTTTCTTTAACTTCTTTAACTCTGGATTATTTACCATTGGGCCAGAAGTACAGTGAGAGGGAATGCGAGCCAAGATGGCCGTGCCCGAGCACCGAGCACAATGTATGGAAGGAAAGGTCGTTGAAGTGCGTGGCGCGCGACACCGGCACGCCAATTGGTGCGGCGTTGCCACATGGTGCACTACACCACTCTATATATAGGATAATGCCGGTGATAATCAGTGTTGCCACGTATACGACCGGACCCACGCCCGCCACCAGACACCACCTGGCGGACCCGACTCTTGTCGATCTACCAGAGGCCTCAGCTAATCGTTGCGGTTTAGACTTCTGTGTGAAGCCACAAGAAGGAAATACGAGCATTTCCGGACAAGGCCCTGTATTTTGATCAAAGAGCTGTTTTAAATCAGTTTTCCAAACCAGAGCCGTGTAGCCAATCCATGAAACATATATGCGTCAAAAATAAGTCATGAATGCCGTTTTCTTACATATACACAACGATAGTGCATTGGTTGTAAATGCTAAAACCTTTGAGTTAGCTAGGAACGTCTTAAAATTGATGGCAAGAACATATTTATGAATATAGCTTCCATTGGCGATCACAACTTTTAACGGCTAGCTAACCATGGGAGAGGAAGCGAAGGATTTGAAAGTAGCGATAGTACTGCTCACTTTCTTCGCGTGTTTTATCATTCATTTGGTATAACCCCTACTTTGTTGCTACACAGCATTAGGTGTAATTTTGTACGTGAGGAAAAAGAATTAACGAAAAGGTAATATAGAAGGTCGGTATTTATCGTAACAATTAATAATAACAAGTTATAAGCCAGGCGAGTTTTAAGCTCAGTACCGCTCACAGGAACTAAGGAGTTTCTGAAACTCCATTCTAAAAGAGTAAGTAACAAACTAACATTGGAATATTTTACTAGCAAAAGGGGTTTAAAATGAAATGTTTAATTTATTTGCAGTGTGGGCATAATAAAATCCTTCATAGATATACTAACAACGGTAAAACGTAAATGTGTAATATTGTTCTATGGAGCAAAGCAAGATGGCGGATTAGGTGACACATCATTTAAATGGCCCAGTCACACGATAGTGTTCTGCGCACGCTGATCCAAACTAGTTACGACTGTTCACCAACTGTTCGTCGGTCAGTCAAGTGTTCAGTTGTACTCGATTCGATTCGATCGATAAGAAGACATGTTGATGACGAAACCAATGGACGGCGTCAACAAGGAGGTTAGGTATTTCGAAACCGCGGAGAGGGCAGAGCGGGTGACCAGGTGCTTGGCCCCTCGTGACCTTGTGGTGACCACCTCCCCCCGCACAACTCGCTACAATAAATCGCGTCCAGCCCACGGCTCCACGCCATCTTGACATCACCTCCATCGGTGGTGATGGCTGCACGTACATCTGTTACAAATTCCCTATTAGAACAGAGAGAACGTAGTTTGAAATAATCTACAAAGGGGGGAGTACGTGGAAATGTGAAATAAAATGGCACTTGCAGTTCGACTCGCCAAATGTTTCTTCACTGGAGACCGTACCAGGACCTCGCCTAGGCTTAGTACATCACACCTACAGATTTGTAAGCACTCTCTTGCCTCCCAACAGATTGGAGCTGTCGGTAACGGTCGGCCACTGGCTCCCAACAACAGGCCTCTTCCTGTCACTTCCCCTCCCCTTCCCTTCATCATCACTTCATCGTATTATTGCTACAACTGACTGCACAAAAACATTCCTATTTAGTACTCGACAATAATCGACTCTAATCTTCAACATGGACACTATAAATAATTGTAGAATTTTGTTTAACAATTACCAATTACTCCACTCTCAAGTTCCACAACTCAAATCAGATTAATTTCCAAGAAACGTTTTCAAAAGTTCTTACATGTCTGTAATGCACTTACTATGTAGGCTGGAACGAAATTGTGGAAAACTTGATAAAACCAATAATGTAAAAAAAAAAAAAATAATTCAATAGAGACAATATACTCGGTAATGTGAGAGGCCACTCACTTTATGTCGAACAGCCGCAATACAGTCCCCTGCCGCCATCTTGATTTCCATCCACTTCCAATAACTCTCAAAGAAGCGGCCATTCTCTTCACGTAAACAGTACGCCTCACCATAGCCTTATAAATAAAGTATAATTAAAGAGCAAAAATATTAAATGACTCTGTTTTTCTTCCCTCTTATTGAACATATTTTATGGATTTATTTAATTAATACCACCATACATATCTGAAATTTATTACTTTGATTTGACGTAACAAAAGCTATCAATTAAAACACGAACAACTTGCTTATTTTCAAAATGTAAAATCACGTAAAGGCCACTTACTAAATAAGTACTTCAGAGTACTGAGTGTGTCAAATGATGTTTTAGGCATATTCAAAATTATTTCATTCTGTGCCAAGAACTTTTTTGTTTTATTTTATTTATTTTTTTTTTTTTTCAAAAACAATATATGGCATGTTTTTATCACGGTCAATAAACATTCTTTTTACGAAAAATTAGTGTTTTTGTAACAGATATTAGTGGTTCATAGATATATATCAACAAAGCTTAATATGAAAATGCTTAATGAAAAATCTTCTACAGAAGATCATATATTTTTTCTTCGGTGAGACACTTATATCCACCCTGTTTTGTGACTATTGACTAATTTTAACAGTATTGTGATCAGAGGTCTACTGTGTTAATGCAATTATTGATCAATTCCAAAGGCATAGATCGATACACAGACAATCAATATACAGACGCTCAAAATGCCAGTCTTTTTTGAATTGTGTATTTCGGGTGTAAGTAATGTTAACTTTCGAGGTAGTCGTTCTACACACAGGTACCAAGATCACTATAATCTACTATGAAAATAACTATACGCCGACCTCTGCAATTCGAAATACAATCTCTATGATTCGAAACCAATTTGTATCAAAACCTCTGCAATTTCTGATGAAATGGTTTTGTCCTTGATATTTGAATGAGGGAGACTATATTGTTCACAGATATTTTCTTAAACGGAGTAGACAATATGAATACACATGAAAGGTGTTGTATCTGAATGGGTGGGTGGCACTTACGGTCTTTTAGCGGACATTCTGGCGAGATAATCGATTCAACAAATATCAACATTAGAGATTGGTAGAAATTATATAAGTAGGTCAAAAGATGTGTGTTGTTGTAGGATTCAAAAGAATTTAAAAACAACGTGAGAAAGGATATGATTCTTCGTTAGAGGTATGATTGAAAAGTGCATAATAACCCACTATTGGTAGGAGCAATATTAGTGAGTGCAATGAATACTTGAAAAGTACACAAAAACAAATTCACTGAGTTAGATCGAGTACCCTTCCAGGGTTATCAGGCGACGAAAAAACGAAGATTATTTTAGCATCGGTATATAAAGTCTACTGAACAAATTCAACTTAAACTTCCTACACCAGAATGATAACTTGCAACGCATGTTTGAAAGAATCAATTAGAGCATGGTACAAACACATTATAGTCTCTAAGTGGTCTTTAAAATTAAATTCACACTTTTTAACATTTTTCATATGCGTATCTGAAAAATGAAACTGTCGGGTGGTGTATAAAAATAGTCCAACTTAACACCAAAAGCTAACTATACACATATTGCATTGTGTTATAGGGAAGTCTATGAGCGTCGTTCGCTCTAACAGGATACGATTTCTACACGTTTGTAGTGAAAGAGAAGGAGCACCAGTGTTGATCCTTTGTTGAATTCCCTATAGACTGGCGCAGTGTGACAACAACGCTCAGTCCACAAACGCTCGCCACGCTGCAGAGCGGACAGTCCACAAACTACAGAAATAAACTTGACAGAGAGACGAACAATCTACACATGATTAGTTTATCTGTGATCAATACATTACAAGTAGATTAGCGGATTATACTGACCCGAGCACCGAGGAAACGCGCTTCCAGCAGCTCTTGTTTTCTGGGGTCTAGGGCAGCTTGGAAGTGGTGTTCCATCTTCACGCCAGCGCCTGCAACATAGCATCACCTTGTTACTACATGTTGCAACATGTACCAGCATGTAGAATAACTTTGAGATAATGCTCGACCCTTTGTAAAATTATATTATAATATTAGTCAAAATCCATATATTGACACGATTAACTAATAAGTTAATACAGAATGGTTTACTGAGTACAAGGTGTTATTGAAATTTGTACATATTATTGACATCAAGAAAGACATCGGATTTGGAATGAAATTCTGAGTAGGGTAGGGAAAGATTTGGAAGGATTCTGTTAACTGTTGAGTATGGTTATGAAGAAAAATTTGAAAGAGCCTTACAACTATAACTATGAATCTTCAGATAGGAAGGAATTTATTATTTAGAATACGAGGATTTAAGTAGTGAAAAAAACAAATAACTACGAAAGGTTTCTTACAAAGACAATACATCAGATAGGGCAAATAGCTCTGTTGAAGACGGAATTATGTTTGATACCAGAATGACATGAGACTGCCGAAAGGTTACTTACAGGGAAATTACGTAAGTTTGAGTAAATACCTCTGTTGAAGACGGAATTATGTTTGACACGAGAATGACGGAAGGTTTCTTACAGAAAAATTACATCAGGTTGAGTAAATATCTCTGTTGAGGATGGAATTATGTTTAACAACAGAATGACATGATACTGCCTAAAGGTTTCTTTCAGGGATATTACGTAAGTTTGAGTAAATACCTCTGTTGAAGACGGAATTATGTTTGACACGAGAATGACATGAGACTGCCGAAAGGTTTCTTGCAGGGAAATTACGTAAGTTTGAGTGAATACCTGTTCCAGACGGAATTGTTTGACACGAGAATGACATGAGACTGCCTAAAGGTTTCTTACAGGGAAATTACGTAAGTTTGAGTAAATACCTCTGTTGAAGACGGAATTGTTTGACACGAGAATGACATGAGACTGCCGAAAGGTTTCTTACAGGGAAATTACGTCACGTTGAGTAAATATCTCTGTTGAGGATGGAATTGTGTTTAACAACAAAATGACATGAGACTGCCGAAAGGTTTCTTACAGGGAAATTACGTAAGGTTGAGTAAATATCTCTGTTGAAGATGGAATTATGTTTAACAACAGAATAAAATGAGACTGCCGTAAGGTTTCTTACAGGGAAATTACGTAAGTCTGAGTAAATACCTCTGTTGAAGACGGAATTATGTTTGACACGAGATTGACAAGAGACTGCCGGAAGGTTTCTTACAGGGAAATTACGTAAGTCTGAGTAAATACCTCTGTTGAAGACGGAATTATGTTTGACACGAGATTGCCAGAAGGTTTCTTACAGGGAAATGACGTCAGGTTGAGTAAATACCTCTGTTGAAGACGGAATTATGTTTAACAACAGAATAAAATGAGACTGCCGTAAGGTTTCTTACAGGAAAATTACGTCAGGTCGAGTAAATGTCTCTGTTGGATTGGAATTATGTCTGACACCAGAATGACATGAGACTGCCGAAAGGTTTCATACAGGGAAATTACGTCAGGTTGAGTAAATATCTCTGTTGAAAACGGAATTATGTTTGACACGAGACTGCCAAAGGTTTCTTACAGGGAAATGACGTCATGTTGATTAAATATCTCTGTTGAGGATAGAATTATGTTTGACACCAGAATGACATGAGACTGCCGAAAGGTATCTTACAGGGAAATGACGTCAGGTTGAGTAAATATCTCAACTGTTGAGGATAGAATTATGTTTGACACTAGAATGACATGAGACTGCCGAAAGGTTTCTTACAGGAAAATTACGTCAGGTTAGGCAAATTGATGACAGAATTAAGTTTCTGAGCTATATGTGACTTATATCTAGTGACTTTTCATTCAATGCCAATAACCGTCTGAATAGGAGGGCCTGTTGCTGGGTAAGACATTCACAACAAAACGATCAGAAATATATTAATTTAATATACCTATTACGGATTAAATGTTTTTTTACAACGTAAGAGATACATTTGGCTGCAGAGAAATTTCTTTCTAGGAATTGGGGAAATGTCTCCGACTGACGAGTACCGCCCTGTAGAGAGGCTCCTTTCCAACTTGTTGTGGTAGAGTTACATATTAAGATTAAAAGCAAGTGCTCCTGATTTAGAAAATGCGCCAAACAGAGTAGAGCTTTCTGGTAAGTAATGGATGAAGGGGCAACATAACCAGGTAGACATGAGAATAAATTAAATGATAAATATAATAAAGTACCCTTTTATTCATTTTTATAAAAATATATTACCGGTTTCGGCTCTTAGGCCATCTTCAGATAGATCTGAAGATGGCCTATTCATTTTTTATTATTTTATTCATTTTTATATATTTTTATAAAAATGAATAAAAGGGTACTTTATTATATTTATCATTTAATTTATTAAAATAGTAGCCCTAACGTGAACTAGTTTATACATAGACATGAGAATGTTTATTACTTGGCACTGACGAGAGAATTGACTCAAATAAACATCCCCACTTATAGTGAAGGATAGGATGCTAACCAATGGAGACGCAACTTCTAATTGATGACGATATTCTTACTATATCTATATTCATGATGAAGGTTGTAACTGGTGAGAAGCTCTTATTAGCCGATTTAAAACTATGACAGAAACATTTTTAGCACAATTAAGATGAATATAATATTCAAATATTAGCACTGCAAGAGAAAAGAATGAAAAACGAGAACACCGGGGATTTAGGCAGTTATCAATGTTTCAAAAGTAAAAATCCTTAAAAGATTTGTAAGAAAAAAAATCCTAAATTCTCTTACATGAGCTTCTAAATTCCTGAACACAAAGTTACAAAATATGGAAAAATGAAGAGAAGTTTAATTTAAATAACTCAACGAATTTATACAGAACTGGATCTTGGAATTAAGTCCTAAGGTACAACACAAACTGATATTTCAAATTGGGCAAAATAGTTTTGATTGGAAAGTTTGACAGAGACTCAAAAGAAAAAGAACCTGAACTACTTGGTCTAATGAAGCAAAGAGAGCTCATTCAATAAGAATGAAAAATAAATGTAGGCACAAAGAAGAGCCAACTCTTGAAAACAGCGTCGACGGTTCTTCCCAGGTCCAATTGGACCCATACGTGAATAATAATAGAAACAAAGGTGTACATAGACTGCTACAAAATGGAGATGCAACTTATGACTGGTGATCATAATCTTTCCATAGTTAAACTATGACGAATTTTGGAAACTATAAAAAGCTTAAGACTTGAAACTTGACGCCAGATAGGACGACAGAGTGGAGAGAGGCTGCTGCCAAATAGAGACTCTGACTGGTGATGATAATCTTCCCATATTTATAGTTATGATGAATTTTGAAACTTGTATACAACTTAACACTAAAAAGTAGAAGGTGAAAGGATACCAACGTTACTTTTTTAGAGTGGAGATACGTTGATAACTATGATACTTATGATAATCTTGAAGATTGTAAAATGATTATGACCGGAAACTAGAAGATAGATTGAAAACATTGCTCCTTACAGAGTGGAGATAGGCTGCTGCCCAACGAAGACACAACTTATGGCTGGTGATGATAACCTGCCCATGACGAATATTGAAAATTGCAAGTAGCTTCAGCCCAGAAACTGGATAGACTCCTTGCTTCTCAAAGAGAAGCTTGATAGTTGTATCTTCTCAGAACTGTTTTTTGCGAGGGACGGTATTTCTAGTACAGAGGAGATTACACAGAGTATAACATTGTAATAGATCACTTCATCTCTAGTTAGTATTTTTGTATGACCAGTTGGAAGACCGCCAGTTCTAGAAGATTTCTCTTTTCCTCCAGTTTAGTGAGGCGATGCCAATAAAAAGCTAAAAAATGTGTAATACTTATTCAGTTAGAATTCCAATTTTGTAAACTTTTATTATAACAACATACTTATTTAAAGATATTTTCTTTAAAGCATCTTCTTGACCACTGGACACTTCATCCATGTTCCCATGGATGATAGGTGTTCCACCGACATAAGACGAAAAGTTGGTCTTTAGATACCATTCCCTTATTATATTCACAACACACGACCACATTTTGATGAAATACAACTAGATATATACTAACAAAACCAAAAACGATTATACGCTCTAAAATATGCGGTAACAAGTACAGAAGAGGAGATGCGGTGAATGTGGTTGTGAGATCGATAACAGGCCCGGAGTGTAAAGGTCAGTCTAAGGGTGTGCGGCAGTGATAACTCGCGTGTTCCACCCCCTTTCCATCGGTGCCACAGCACACACAGGGTAGCTATCACACTGCATGATTGGCCACGTCGCCATGGCGACCGACAGACTTCCTCGCCCACGACCTGCAGTCACCCTTGTTAACAAGGATACTAGAAAAACTAATGTAACAGCGAACAGGTTGTGAACGAGAGGGGCTTTAATTTTGTACAGCACGGAAAAATTATGTTTGCTTAGTAGAACGTACCAAACCACAATTTCCTCTCTGGAAATATAATGTACAACAGTGTACTCTAAAAAACAAAACTGCCACTGTTACCGAACATCTGTGCTGGTTTTAAACATGATATTGGGCCACAAATATGCAGTATAAATCTATGTTGAGTGTAATAACGTTTCAACATGAATTCTATTAAATCGGTGCTTCTTGTTGCCGTATCGGATTACGTTAGAGCGCACCTTGCACCACGTAAGCTCAAGGGTTTGAGTGTGTCGAACCTCAGAGACGAAATAAGTAAAACAGAGGTCGCATCCAAGGTGTCGAGTATTAAGGGAATTGGGGTGAAGTTCTCCAGTTCACCATGCGGATGGCAGAGCCTGCACCGTTGTCGGTACCTCCCATTTCCCCCTCCAAACCCTCAAGAACAATCGTATTAATTATAAGTATAGATATATAAAAATGTACATTAGATGTAATCAAATTACAGGCTATTCAAAGGTACCTCTGTTGAGTTAAATTTGTTGGTGACTTGCAATGCTTCAAGTCTTTTAAGAAACAAACACAATGTTTCAACAAGTATAAAACTCCAGTAGTTTTAGGTGTTACTTACTTCCTACGTGTACATTTAAAATTATTGTTTTATTTATTTATTGTATATTAATTTTAAAAGTAAGCTACGGTAGTAATACCTGCAGACGATAGGAGTTTTAAACCTATCGAAACGTTCCGTTTATTCCCATCAAACACTTGAGTGTTGGAAATGTCCAACAAATTTTACCAATCATGAACAATCCGATGAGAACAAAATAACTTTCAGACTAAAGACCTCTGTTTCTTTTCCGCTGTGGTGGAGCGCATCCACGGAGCAGCTAAAGTATTCGCCTAACATAACCTTTACCTAACCAGACCTCATCTATCCAAATTCAATCACCCGTTACGGCTGGTTGGGCGCTTATATCATAACGATCTTCGAAAGGGATTATTAATTTTTAGTAATTTTAATTCCGACACTTAAATAAAAAAGATCTGTTTTCTAGTGATGCTGTAAACATTATATTTTCATAGTATAGCAAAATAAAGGCTGGGTACGTTGTACTGTACTAAATAATGACCAAATAGATCAAATAACTGGCTAATTTAACTTTACAATCATATAATTTTTTGCCTTAACAGTATATCTGATGGTTTGTTGTCAGCTTCCATTTACTCATAAAAAACTGTGATTTATATATTTCGATCAAGATCCAAAAGTCTTTATTATATATTATAATAAATAAAACTATACAGTGATTTTCCTGTCAAAGCTAAATTCAATCCATAGAGCCATTTAAGATCTGCTCTTTTAGTTAGCTGAAGGATGGTATGCCACAGGGGTCTGTACTTGCTCTAATTTTGTTCAAGGTGTAAACCACTGACATGTCAATCACAAAGTCTAGAAAAGTTATGTATGCAGATGATATTGCTTAGTTTACAAACGCAAGGACTTCACAGCTACAGAAGAAACAGTCACAAGTGATCTTGCAACCCTCGAAGAATATCTTTTGAACCCGGAAGCTAAATCCTAACCCATCAAAAACCGAAGTAGTCTAATTCCACCTAAGTAACCGACTACCTAATTAAAATGTTTTAAAATGGTAAATGATTTATAATAATTATTATTTTTACTACTACAGTGGAAGTACAAGAGAATGACCAATTACTTGCAGTTTTAACAATTGTTGTCTTGTGTCGTACAGGTCCGTGTTACAGTAGTAAGGGGTGCGGAAGTGTTCTGCCTGGGGTGACTGGCGATCAATGGATGACGTCACGCTAGCCTATCTGGGTCACTCTCATCTCACCGTTTGCAGCTTTCCACGAGTACTGTTATAAACTAATAAAATGCTTATAATTTACGAATGAAGAAGAGTACATAGAAAGAATAACGTGATGTAAAGCTGATATTTCATATTCGGGCCAAAATATACGCGTGGATTTTTTTAGGATAATTATTTTCTATATAATCTTTAAAAAATGTTTATAATGACTTTAAGAAAAAAATGATACTTCGTAGAGATATTTATTTAATGTTCAGGTAAGGTATTAAGTCAGATATAGTTAGCAAACATTTAAATTAAATGTATATTGAATTAAAGGTAATTTGTTTTACACTGAATATACGATCAGCTTTAAAATACGCGCTATATATCAACTTAGCGCTTGATTTAATATTTATTGCTGGTAATCTACTCTAGCTTGATCTTATTTTTGCACCTGTAACTAATATTTTTACAGGTTTGTAAAAATTTACTGGCGAATATGTAACTTGTAACTTTCGTGAAACAGGCCCCCTGCTGTCGCTTGATAAATTTCTTAATATTTATCAATTCTAGGTTGATTTGTTTTACCAAATGTTCGATATAACATTTCATGTAGTAGACTACTTAAAAAAAATCATGAATATACTCACAAGCTATCAACAATTTCACAGATACTCTGCCTTTTAAAGTATGTAATGGTGGTTCATAATAAACTGAAGAAGAAAAATAATCTTTTCACTAGTACTGAACTGTAAAAATTACAAACTTCATCATAATATTACTTTCTTTTTATTTTTGTTCTTAGAATAATATTAAATAAATAAAATAATCTTACAAATTAAACAAACCATGTATACGGATTTCAAAATAGTAATTTTATGGGTAATTTGTTTTCGTTAGGAAAATGTATACATTTAGCCCTGTATATACACTTATTATCTATGTTACATAGGCTACTACTGTAAAACGGGGAACATGAACTGACGAGAAATACACTTCACATATCCTGAGGAACTTTCTCTAAACAAGTACTTATCAACAATTTATAACCCGTGAATAATATTACGTAGCAAACTATTTTGTTCACCTTAAAATTGAGGGCAAGAAAATAAATAATTTATTCAAAAATAGTGTCTTTTAATGGTAACAACCCTCTTCCTGTTTTGTTTTGAAAATATGATCTCACTCCCCTCGTTTTTAAATCACGTACATTACAAATTCTAAAAATAAGAGTATATTACAATTTGACTTGCGCAAATAATTTCGCAATTGACATCGCAACTGCGGGTCTAGACTTACATCACAATCAGTTTTAATCCAGATACCACGCAAAAATTGCATAACAACTATTTGCCTTTACATATTATGGTTGCAGTTTTGAAACGTTAGCTTCAAAACTGTTCATTATATGAACAGCTTGACTAAGGCCTTATACAATTATGAAACCTACTCTTTAGTGTTCAATCAACGAAGAGTAACACTGAATAATTTTATTCTGAATTATTATAAAAGAACGTAACAGATTTTTAAATAATAGCTCTTGTTCTAGGCTAAACAATGTTCCATTAATTATAAACTTGTACATTGGTATACATTGTTTAGGACTAACAAGGTTCCACAATACAAAAAAAAATATAATAATAATTTAATTCGTTAAGCTCGTAAAATTAAAAATTTAACAATGATTCGGTGAAAATTGAATATCATACATACGTTCCACTAAGTATGCAACCACTAAAAAAACAATTAAATTGAGTTTCTTTTATTTAAACCGTTAATCGCTGTAAGCATATCATAGAAAACTACAGTGTCTAGAAAACAGCGTTACAATATCTAATTAATACAACAATTGAAAACTAAAAGTGATAAAACCTTGTGAGGTATTCAAATAAAAGTATTTTTATTGCGCCATAACGCGTTTTATTGACCGCGCCGCCAGAGTGTTAATGAATTACCCTTCTGTCAGGTAAGCCCATCAGGTATTACATTATATACAAATGGCTCTATGTTTTGCAGGGTTAGTAACAAGCATCGAGAGATGGAGTCACCATATTGGATCTATTCAAATAAGAGCAATATTTTTGTTGTGTTAAATGCGAGACAACAATTAAAAGATTTGTCGAACAATTGCGATGTTTACAACGTTTGAAGGGTATATAAATTAATTTTAGATCCACCTCTTAATTAAAATGCTGATTTTTTGTCATAAACTGATACACTAAAAGTCAATACAGTATTTATTATTTCATCATAAATTATTTTTTGAAAATTAAAAAGTGGATTCTCTTATAACTATACGCTCTTTCAAAAATATGAGAAACTGTTAATTTTCCAACAAACTGTTAAGTTGATAAATTTAGTTTGCACGCGGTTCCACTACTCCCAGCTCCGGAAACTTCCACAACATCCATGAGCAGGAATTTCGTCTGGACGGCCTCGATCTGTGTACATTCGATCCCTATTCCAAATAACAGTGGCATACTCAAGGTGACTTCCGACCAAGGACTTGTACAGAGTTAAACAATCGTGCTTATCGTTGAAATACCTGGCGATCCACATGAAGAGATCCCAGTTCTTCCTCGAATTTGATACGTGTTCAGAGAAGATCAACTTGGAGTCGGTGAGGACGCCAAGATCGTGAACAGCACGCTCTCTTTGGATTCTACAGTCAATAATGTGGGTTTAGTTTTACGTGTTAACCAATCCACGCTAAGATTAACTGTTTTGCTGAGGTTCAGTGGCATGTCATTGTCTTTAGCCCACCTGACAGCTGATTCGATGGATTAAAGATTCAGATCCATAGAATCTGAACATCAGCGATCTGCACAGGTATTTTAATATCGTTGGCATATAGCTGAACTGACATTGGGTTATTAATTAATGACACTTTGTAAAGAAAAGTCGGCCTCATCCGAAATCCATAATCGTTCTTTTCTTCACTATGGCGTCTTAAGAATAAATAGATAAATAAAATGCGTTCATAAATAAACATTTTCAATTACAACAGCTTCAAAATTATATAACAAACAAAATTTTGTAAGCAGAAATCAGCTCATCCATTACACGTTGGTGTTATAAAGAATAGATCTAAGATGGACTACCATTCCAGCGGCCCCAGACCCCCTTAAAGATACTTTACTGTTACATTATACAGTAGTTGGTTTATATTTAATTGTGGTCTTCCTAATTACATATGATAAACGAATATCTATTTTTTTTAAATATAGTAATTTATTTTAAAGGTGGAGTTTAATTAAGTCCTTAAGGATTGGTGTCATAAAATTAATACGTGTAAAAATTATAATTATCCAACAAAAAGTCACAATGCTGTATTGTTCAACATCGACAATAATTAATTGCTCTTAAGGGGCATTAGTTATCAAATACAGCTCTTTAGGTGGCAATCTCCAATTACGTGTTAAACCATTCTAAGTACCAAGAATGGTTCCGTACTACATTGTTGAACGGCTATTATTGATTGTTTTTCCTGCTTTGTTGCCTTGTTCCATCCTTGGTAATATATCCTTTAGCTGATTCCATTATGCGATATATTTCTCCTTCCGTATTAACTTAATATCTTGTTTCCTAAGTAAACACATGTCTGAGTGATTTGAGTAAACAGTTTCACGTTGAGACAGGATTTTAAGCACTCTCAACGAAAGGAAAACAAAAATATAAATTGTATTAATAAAACCATTATGCAAACTTATGAGACCATTCATGTCTACATAAAACACTTTAGCATTCTCTATTTTACATTCACTATAAACTGCAAACTAGTTTAACCTACGTATTCAAAGTTTTTATGGCTTTTAATTTAATCAGTTTAAAATAACAGTAAAAGGGAAATAACAGAACGTTATATTACGCGGTTAGTTAAAGTAATACATTTCCTGGTCTATAATCACAAGTAACGTATCATTGTTACATTAATGATGAAAACAATGCCAGAAATCCTTATAATATGTGAAGGAGTTTTTTGTCAATGAACTCCTCCCTTATTTCTCAACCAATTTAAACGGTTGAGGTGTCCAAAAAGTATGCCTCTATTCGTAGTTATGCAATAAGGACTTACTATCAGATTTTTGATTATAGACGCTACTGTATTTACAAAACAAACGCTAAAAATTATTTAATCATATATTCATGTTCAGTGTTTAACCTACTTTATAAAAGTATGAAAGTGTTTAGTTTTTATTTTACGTGTTAAATTGTATGCGAGTTACAACTAAAAAAACACCGGTTTTCACACAACTTTTTTAAACTAGTGACTTTGAATTGTCATTTAAAAAA